>CABFVZ010002803.1:27263-49162 GCA_902151445.1 Timema monikensis
TTTTCCACTCTTCTTTCACGCAAATGCAGGTACACTTTTTCTAATTCATCTTTCCTCATCAATAACTCACTAGCGTAATTAGCAAATGTGCGTATAACCTGAACAGGTAGTAAGAAGTGGTGATAAAAAATACTCTTAACGCTTATATAAGAGTTAATATTAGTTTAAAACAATTTATATAAATATAATAATTTAATATTCAATATATTAAACTTATATAATATATTATATTGTACATATAATATATACAATATTTTCTATTTTAGTAAATATATTTTTTGGCATTAATCCATTAATTTGTTAAATTATTACATTTATTGTGTAGGTTAACTATTTATATTAGCTTAACTTACACAATCATTCATTATGGTGAACAAAAGGTACAATTAATTCATATAATATTATTAAATTACATGTAACATTAAAAAATGTATTATTATTATCATTATTATTATTAGCGCCGCGTCTTACTACCCGTTCGAGTTATACGCACTTACGCTAATGTGTAATGGTAGGTTGATTGTGAGATGAAATGGAGGACCTACAGTTTAACGTGGGCTCCGAACCACGGCAGAGGCCTGGCATTCCCCACATTCACAAGTTGTGATTAATACACGTCTTGTCAGAGGTGACGGAAGGGTTTGGCAATCAGATAAATCTGTGCCGGGACCGAGGATTGAACCCCGGACCCCTAGACCACTAGGTCACCCCAGTTTAAAGATATTGTGATCGTTATAAAAAATTGCTTAGCTTAAGACTATGAATTACCTGGTATTTTTACAGGTACCCATTGTTTTGAACTGTGAATTTAAAAAAAATATAATTCGGTAAGATCATTTTTAATTTTTTTAAATTAATCAATTAAAAATAAATTTCAGTTATTTAATAGTCTAAAAAAAAATCTTCGATTTTTTTACTACATGACATTGTATCCTTTTATTCGATGTCCATTCCTAATTTAACACGCATTTTGTGAATCAGTACACGACTTATAAACTAACTTAAATCTAGAACAGACACAACACCCAGCCCCCCGACCGTTAATTCGTCACTGCCGAAAGGGAGAAGCCCACATTTCATCAATGATAACATTTTTCGACCATGCCACGAATCGATCCCGGGGTCCTTAGCCTGGTAGGTGGATAGTGCTGACGGCGCTCTTACCGACTGTGATGTTGCAATCTCCGTCCCCCTTTATCGGCAACAATAGGACCTTCCCTGTGACGCTGTACTTGGCGAGGGCCGTTACCACAGGTACGTAAACAGAGACGATGATCTTCTTGTTGGGGAAATCAAAACTGAAACAATACAAGGAAGGCACGAACCCGGGACTGTTGAGGAGAACCTTTGGCACTAAGGAATATAACGTTCATCTTCTGAACCAACTATTATATATTTTAAAATTTATTTAGCATCGTGTCTTACTACCCATTCGGATTATACGCTTATGTACTAATTAAACTAATGAATTAGGAATCGGGACGGTTTAATTTAGAGGAAGTGAGACCGAATTTGTGTGGAGGGAGATTGGAAAACCGACCTGACCGAGATTAGAACCTCGGTCTCCCGGTCCTCGGCAGTATATCTCAACACGAGAGTATCGCGTTAGCTAACTACGTCACCGAGGCGGTTGACTGATCATATCAACACATGAGAAGTTCTATGAGCGAGAGTGAAAGAGCCTACCAATTTTACCGGGAAAGATATTTTCACATACCTTCCAGCGTTCTTTTACATGCCACAATAAAAGAATTTACTTCACCTCCGAAGGAAGTTGTGCTACGGATTTTTATCGCTAAAAAAAAGACGTTGACCCCGGCTGGATTTGAACCCATGAACACGGGTCTTGAGGCGATCACTTTACCTCGAGATCACAGAGGGAAGATTGATGAATCAAACAACTTGACGAGGGGTTGACATATTGGTCTACTGGTCAGCGTTCCCGGCTACTAATAAAGAGATACCCACCTCGGTGGTCGCATGGTCTAAGACGTCACTCTTGAAATAGACTGGACTGCCGATGACAGGAAGATTTGGGGTATCGAAACCAGGTCGGGTGTACCTAGGGTGCTTGTTTTTACTAAATGTTTCCTCTCTCTATGCAGATGCGGGTTCACTTATTCTAAATTAACCTTCTTGATCCCTAACCCATTATCGTGATTAGTTCATATGTGCACAGCCCGAACAGGTAGTAAGACACAGTGATAAAATAAATAGAAAACAATAAATCCCGAATTTGATTCTCGGTGGCTCCTTTGGAAAATGTTCCTAGTGTCGTCATAGTCTGGTTAATTAGGTTTAAGTTATATTTAATACCTCTACTGGCACCACATAGTGATCATGTTAATCACATCCCATCATGGTGGAGTAACCGCAACACATGGAGATATATCCGTCACTGCCAGTAGCCGACATGTGGCGAGACGATGTGATGAGAGTTATTATAGAGTTGTGGATTAACCTAACTTAGGCCAAATTAACCAAAACCTGCTGATCATTGGAATCATTCCCCTTGAAGGAAAACTATCCAAACTACTATCCGGGAACCCTAGACTCGTAGCCAGACGCATTGACCACTACACCAAGGGGCGGGTTGCCATCGACTTGTAACCCGTATTTTGATTACTTAAAAATTATGATATCAAAACTTACTTCAATTTTGATATTTCTGAGTTGGCAAGTCCGCTGATGTTGATGTTATTGCAAATTAAGTTTAGCTGAGCCGGGGAATTTGGATTTCCGTCATCCACCCTGATTTCCTCCACGTGTAGTGGGTCCAGAGGAGGTATCTTGTATGAAGGGTCACCTGGAATATACAGTCCATTGTTCATATTAACACCCTGATTATCTTCCAACAACCATGTCTATCAGTTGTGGGCGAAAGGGGACATGGGGGTCCGGGGTTCAATCCTCGGTCCCGACACAGATTTATCTGATTACCAAACCCTTCCTTCATCTCTGACAAGACGTGTATTAATCACATCTTGTGAATGTGGGGAATGCCAGGCTTCCACCGTGGTTC
Organism: Timema monikensis; assembly: GCA_902151445.1. Classification (NCBI taxonomy): domain Eukaryota; kingdom Metazoa; phylum Arthropoda; class Insecta; order Phasmatodea; family Timematidae; genus Timema; species Timema monikensis. Next base: position 30,286 of record CABFVZ010002803.1, read on the forward strand.
GGATCCCACGTTAAACTTTAGGTCCTCCATTTCATCTCACAATCACCCTACCATTACACATTAGCGTGCGTATAACCCGAACAGGTAGTAAGACGCGGTGCTAATAATAATAATAATAATAATAATAATAATAATAATAATAGTTGTGGGCGAAGGTCACTTTTTAAATGCGAAGCGAGGTCAAAGGCCGGGACAGACGGAAAGCATTGGGGGTGTCACGCTGACAGATCTGAATAATTTATCCCTGTTCACGTTTTAGAAGCCATTTAGTCACCAAATACTGTTATGTGGCTGTTATAAAAATGATTATAGGTTGAAATGTGTCATATTATTCAAATCTGTTTACAACAAGTTCAAGTCTTTCTTCTTACTATTTCAAAATGTGTCTCAAAAAATGCGAAGGATTCTATGGCTGTCGAAGTCGAATCGAAGCAAATCCGAACTTAGACTTCGACATTTCTAATCTTTCTACCTCTCTAATTGCTATTTATACCTGACGACTGATGAACGTGTGCCTGTACCTAGAACAGGGTCAAGAAACCTCAGGTAGATACATTTTTGGGGACACTTTTCTCATAAATTAGTGGGGGCCCCCCAATATTTATTGGTATTTATTTTTAATCACCACGTCTTACTAACTGTTCAGGTTATAAGCATATATACTAATTATGTTAATGAGTTATAGATGAGGAAGGTTGAATTTTGAGGAAATGTACCCGCATTGGCGCGGATAAGAATGAAAAACAAATTTGGAAAACCACCTTCGTTACACCCCATTGGGATTCGAACCATTATCTCCCTGTCATCGGTGGTCTAGTCTACTGCGATAGTGACACCTTAGACCATGCGACCACAAAAGCAGTTATTTTGTCGGTATTAACATAATATTTAAACTGAGCACGCGAAAAAAAAGGATAAAAAGTTTATTTGCTTCATCAAGTCACATTATTATTATTTTAACAATAATTATAACAGACTTAAAAAACTGGGCTAAAAAAATACATGTAAAGCTAAGAATAATAATAATAATAATAATAATAATAATAATATTTAGAACCGCGTCTTACTACCCGTTCGGGTTATACGCTTTAAGTACTAATTACGCTAATGGATTAGGAATTGAGAAGGTTGAATTAGAGGAAGTGAACCCGCATTTGCGTGGAGGGAGAGTGAAAAACCATTTAGGAAAAACCCCGTCCAGTTCACCCAACCGAGATTCGAACCTCGATCTCCCCGTCCTCAGCAGTAGAGCTCAACACGACAAGCGCGTTAGCCAACTACGCCACCGAGGCGGGTTAAAGCTAAGAGCTTGTATCTTATTCATGTGTGCTAGGACTGGGTCAAGACTTACTTCCCTTAGCCCTTATCTCTCTTCGCCCACACCACCCATTTCACACATGATTCCTAACCCTCCTCATATCGTCACTGTCGCACATACACACCTTTAGCCAGGAAAGGAATAGCGAGTCTCCCATTTTTAGCGGCACAGTTATTGAAGTCAGGATCCTTCATAGAGCAGGGTTTCAAGTAGGACGCTAAAACAAAAAACAACAACATGGAATTATACTTATGAACATTTTGAATCAGAACACTATTCTTACATTTTACAAGTCTTACTGTTTCCAGGCTATGGTCTGGGTCAGTTCTTTTTAAATCCAAGCCATATATTCTTACACTAGTTTTGCTCGTTGGGTCTCCGCCCCCCAAACCCCCAGTGGGGGTTTATTTGCCAGTGTATGTAAACTAATGTCATTCCAACGTTGTTTTGAACGTAACAACCTAAAGTTACCGGTATTGTATTGTATTGTAATTTTCACACATTATTTTAGATTCTCCAAATTTATAGGGCAGCTAGAATCATCAAATTTGTCAATATTATGGCCATTGGATGTGCCAATATGCCTGCCCATAAGTGTGTTAGAAAATTTAAAAATGTGTGAAAGTGGGAAATGTGCAAAATTGACCTAAAATCAAAAAAATCTAGCTCTATCTAAGGTATAATCGATGGAGAGTAATAGGACGAAACTTGTGGATCTCGCCAAATCCGTGGCTGTTTGTGCAATCTGTTTTTTGATAAATCTTACCGTTTAGCCACAAGAAACCTTCAAAGAAAGGTCCGCACAGACTTTAAAGTTGCTCCGCCATTTTGATTTTTTTAAACTTTTTTGAATTTTCCCGTCGGTTACAGGCTAGTAGCTATAAGTTTGCCAAATTTAAAGTTTCTAGCTCATCTGGAAGTGGGTAAACATTAATGTCAGCCGTGTGGCTTTATATTAGACTAGATAGCTGTTGCCCGCGGCTTTGCTCGCGTGGAAGTTGATTATATACAAATACGAAAATATACATATGTATTTACAGATTAATTTAAAATATTACGTTACGTTGATGACCATAACTTGACCTCAGATCAAAAATAATGCAAGTCCGATAGAAACTTTCACCCCCTTTTTCATCCCTTATTAAATAAAATTTCCAAAATTCCTGAAACACGTATTTATTTGTTTTACGTCAATAACCGAAATACAAAATTTTATTTATGTAACTTTCAAAATGACGGACTTTCATACATATTATCATATCCTATTTTGACCCCTTTGGGGTGGAATTTTCTAAAATCCTTTCTTAGTGGGTGCCTACATAACAAAATGAATATACAGTCCGAATTTCATGCTTGTAGCCTTGATAGTTTGCGCTCGGCGATGATGAATCAGTCAGTCAGTCAGTCAGTCAATCAATCAGGACATGTTATTTTATAAGTATAGATAATTACCGGCTGGCTAGGCCTGTCGTAGCTTAATTTGACTTATATTCTATCTTAAAACTAGGACAGGTACAACATCTAGTTCCCAGGCCGTTAATTTATCAATGTGAAAGGGTAAACCCATATTTTAATTAATAATATACTTTTGGCCATGCTAAGCATCGAACCCAAGACTCTTTGCTCAGTAGACGAGTTTACTGGTAGCGGGGGAGCCGGGATTCAAATCCAGGTTGGAGTTACTAAGAGTGGTTTTTCATATATGGTTTTCCACAGAACTCATGCTGATGCGTGCACACTTTACCCATTTATTGTTATAAAACTTTTAGATAGACAGTGAGATTCAGTGCAAGAAAATAAATAAAAACATTAGTGATATAAACTAATAGAAATATAATAATTATCATCATCAACTGTTTCAAGCCTGTGGCCGGGTCAGTTTAGTAAAACTAATGGGGTAGTGATGCGGGGAGCCTACCTAGCGGGGGCCGCTCAGCCTCTCCTACTCAATACTAATATCACCGCCAAGTGGTGTACCCCGGCATCTGAGTAACCTGGTGTAACTGCAGCGGAAACCAGGTCATTAGACTGGTCAGGGTCAAAACTACCAGGGTCTGAGAGTGCTAGGGCTGATAGACCGGCCAGCAAGCTTGGAACAGGGTCTGGCCAGTTGGTCTGAGAGTTATAGAGTTGATAGACCGGCCACCAAGCTTGGAACAGGGTCTGGCCAGTTGGCTCTGAGAGTGCTAGGGTTGATAGACCGGCCAGCAAGCTTGGAACAGGGTCTGGCCAGTTGGCTCTGAGAGTGAGGGGGTCAGTTAGGGAAGGTTACCACCAAGAGAAGGTCTACTGGAGGACCTGTAAGGAGGCAGACCTGCTATTCAGGTATAGGCCATAACAGGATTAGTAAGAAGGAGGCAGACCCGCTATTCAGGTATAGGCCATAACAGGATTAGTAAGAAGGAGGCAGACCCGCTATTCAGGTATAGGCCATGACAGGATTAGTAAGGAGGCAGACCCGCTATTCAGGTATAGGCCATGACAGGATTAGTAAGAAGGAGGCAGACCCGCTATTCAGGTATAGGCCATGACAGGATTAGTAAGAAGGAGGCCGAAACAAACCAAAGTACTCGAGAAAATAAATTAAAATGCCGGATTGAAAAAAATTGTTGATTTGTGCTGTGCAGTGAAATAAATACGGAAACGGCAACGCCCGTGCTTCCCCCTCGACGGGTTATTTAAAATAATGTCACCACAGTAGATGCAGTTGTCCTCTTGTGATGCCAGGACTGGTTATCGTGGCCTCTGAGGATCGAATCTCGAGGCTATTAATTCCTTCAACCGGTTTACGAGGCGAACAGAACAGCATTAATTATTATTATTATTATCATCTAGCACCGCGTCTTGCTACCCGTTCGGGCTATACGCTTTAAGTACTAATTACGCTAATGGATTAGGAATTGGGAAGGTTGAATTAGAGGAAGTGAACTCGCATTTGCGTAGAGGCAGAGTCGAAAACCATTTAGGAAAAACCACCCCTAGTTCACCCGACCAAAGATTCGAACCTCGATCTCCCCGTCCTCAGCAGTCGAGCTCAACACGAAACTAGCACGTTAGCCAACTACGCCACCGAGGCGGGTAACATCATTCAAATGAACGTTTTGTTTTTTTATTTTTATTTGCTACCGAGTTTTACTATCTGTTCGGGTTGAACGCACATGTACTAATTAGTAATCACGCTAATACCCTTAAGTCGAGGAAAGTAGAATTTAGAGCAAGTGTACCCACACTTTCGTGAAGGGAGGGTGGAAAACAGTTTAGGAAAATACACTCGATGGGTATTCGAACCCCGATCTACCAGTCCGGTCTATTACGATTTGCGAGAGTGACGCCTAAGAGTTAGACCTTTCGACCATCATGAATCAGATTCAATTAATTTGAAATTCATGCGCTGACACATCCTATGAGACTATACCTTACAATATGAGCCTAATAGTTTTTGTATTTTATTTGAGGTATTTATCGTGCGATTTATAAACCAACTAATTATATCAACACACGATTTAAATCTAGAACATACACAACACCCAGATCTCCAGACGTTAGTTTATCACCGTGAAAGGGGAAGGGGGAACAAACATTTATTTAGTGATACATTTTTCGGCCATGCTAGAAATCGAACCCAGGGCACGCTACCGACTTAGCTCAGGCGTCAGACAAGCCCATTAAAATAATGAAAATAAGCTATCTGGGAGTAGTCCCTACAGTAAATACTCCTTGGTCGACTATGACTAGCATTTAACTAATTTTAGGATCGTACGTAGCTTAGAGACTTCGACTAAAAAAATGCCGGCTTCACCATTGAAAATATTGACTGATAAAATACTGGATTTATCATTTATTGTGTATTATACTGTACATACGTTTACAAATCAAAGTTCTAATGGGGGAAAAAATATCTAAATTAATTTAATTGTAAGTTGTTATAAATGACTTGATTTATCAGAAACAAACAAAATACTAGAAACATTTGTGCAATAAAACATACCCTAAGTGATTTTAGTGCATTAAGATATATTAATGACGACAATATAATAATTTTTCAAGGATAAAACTAACAAAAAATATTTGAACTTCGATTTGGCTTCGAGAATATTTCATATATTTGATTCGAGCCCACTTTAAATTGAAAAAAAATGGACTTCGTACATATCCTAAAAAAAAAATTATTATTTTAAGAAAATGTCAGTAGTTTAATGTTTTATTACTTGTTTCTTACATCAATTATAGCATAGAGAAATATATTAAATTAATTACGAAATATATCGTAATTAATCCCTTAAGATTCTCGTTTACGTATGCTTTTAAGGCGGCCGTCTCGTCAGCGAGGAAGTATCGATCCCTGTCAGGCCATACGGCTTAAAATACAACGGTATGTGTCGTTTTTTGGAACAACGTCTCTATTATGTCTAAGCTAGTACTCCCTTTCGCCCTTCACCTAAAACCACCCTTTGTCATGTCGAAAAGAAAGGGAGGAAAGGACAATACGAACCTTATTATATCAAGGTACAGAGGAAAGTTCGCTGCCAGTTCTCAAACATCTTACAATGTTCTCTTGTGAGAAGTGGCGTCTCGTGTATAAACATTGAGGAACTGCAGCACCCCACTTGATAATATCGATAACATTTAATATAATGAGTCCTTTTTCCTTTAATTCTTTATTTATTTTTGTAGTACAAAATATATTTCTTAAGCTTAATGTCAGTACTTCAGTAGACATCCCCTAATTTATGAAAAAGAGACAATAATCTTTGTATGGAACTGTGCGCTTCACAGTGCCAGCGATATGGTGTTTGACTGTTGTGCGCATGCGCACATAGGAGGGGGTAGGGATGAAGGCGGGACTGCCAGGTAGAGAGAGCACTGTTGCTCTCGCAGTGCCGGCTCTGGCGTGATGGTGGAAGGAAGTTTTTTTTTTACTCGGCGTGTGTTGTGCTTAAAAACCATGTACCATATTCTTGAATGTGATAAAGTGTAGAAGAGTAAAGAATTAGATTATTATTCTGCTTCCAGCTATTCTATTTGATTCATTTTTTCGGTTCTTTTATTTAACAGAAAGACTAAATGCGCTTACAATACTTTCAATGGAGAAAATTTTTCTCAATTGTAATCCAGAGATCAAGGAGAAAATTATTGAACTTTTTTCGCAAATTAAAACCAGAAGCATGGATTTCATTTATAAATAAATAGATCAAGCTTGAACTGTAACAAATTAAGTTAAAGTAAGTAAAACATATTTGGTTTTGTTTGTTAAGATTTTATCAAGTTCCCGAATAACTTTTCTTTTTATACATGTATTTTTCCTTTTACACAATTTTAAAACAAAGGCTAAACATTTTCTTGAGCAGCGCCCCCACTAATTTTAGCTACGAGCCGCCACTGCTTGTGAGTACATCAACGAATTACTGTATATGTTGGCGGGAGGATAAATATAGACCCTATTTCATCGAGCCTGGTCACATAGCACCGCTATTATGATTAATAAAATCGTGTAAAATGAGCTAATGTCGCATTTTCACATATTTATTTATACCAATAAAACTCCAAACATAGGGTTGTTAAGGAAAAATAGTCCTGTTGGCATTTATCGATTTAATTTTGTCATGAACCGTATTTTGAAATAACGCATCGTAGGATTAAATATTGCATCAGAGCTGAACGTCTGTGTAGTAATTATCGCTTAACGAGGCGGTCCCCTTTTACTTACGTAGTTTACGTTCCACGCCTGCGGATGCGGCGTAGGCCACCAGCAGAACAAACAATGAAAACAAATGAAACATGGTCCACTCTCACTAAAGACGTCCAACGAAAATCTCACTGTGTCTGACCTGGAAAAGGGGACACTTTATAACAAACCAGAAGGTCTATATGAGCACGTGACTCGACTAAACAGGTCAACTGCATCGCTACCGGCTCCAAAAGTTGTGTTGGATTAACAGGAAGTAATTTCAGATATGTTATCCTTGTGGAAGTCAAGGTTGATCCTTTGAAGAAAAAAAAAATGGTACGGCATGCCACACAGAATTTCTCTATCTTTTATCTTAAAATAGGGACATTTACTAAAAACTAGTAATATCTGTGAAACTAAATAATATACATTCTTGCAGAAACACTCCACCAAAGAGCATAGCAATAAATTTCGATTATTCAAACACCTCCATGAATATATATATGTATATATATATGTATGTATATATATATATATATATATGCTTATAGTTCATAAAATATCAAAATATAATCACAATATTGTTAGAGAAGCTCTTACAATATTTGTTTTGTTCGCTTTTTGCCACACAGAAAAAAAAATCTTGATTCTACGGTTTAGGTCAATTCACTTTATTATTATTATTATTATTATTATTATTATTATTATCACCTCGTCATACTACCCGTTCGGGTTATACGCACTTACGCTAATGTGTAATGGTAGGGTGATTGTGAGATGAAATGGAGAACCTACAGTTTAACGTGGAATCCGAACCACGGTGGAGGCCTGTCATTCCACACATTCACAAGTTGTGATTAATACACGTCTTGTCAGAGGTGAAGGAAGGGTTTGGTAATCAGATAAATCTGTGCCGGGACCGAGGATTGAACCCCGGACAATTCACTTTAGCACATATATAATTATATATACATATATGCGTGCCTGGACTACATCATTATGTAGCCCAGTAGTGGAAAGGTTAGCCAGTACTGATGTACCATTGTCCGGGGGACGTACTAATGTACTATAGTACATCCTTTAAGTGGAGGCTCTTTCCATGTCCTGATGATAGGAGGTGATAGCGAGTATGAGGGTGTGGAACCAGTGGAAACTCTTGAAGCCTAACTCAAGTCTAACCAACCGAACCTTGGTGACTGCCGGGAAGAATACCCAAGGTATCAGACGGAAATCGAACCCAGAATCTCTAGATTCATGGTTAGGTGCATTGACCACTACACCACGGGGCCGCTGTCTCTACGCCTGAGATCGGGCAAATGGTGTTACACGTCCTCATGGCTGACTTGTCGTAGAGGCCAGGTCAAATGGTGTTACACGTCCTCATGGCTGACTTGTCGTAGAGGCCAGGTCAAATGGTGTTACACGTCCTCATGGCTGTCTTGTCGTAGAGGCCAGGTCAAATGGTGTTACACGTCCTCATGGCTGACTTGTCGTAGAGGCCAGGTCCAGGGACATTCACTTGGTCAAAAGGACCGGTCAAGGGAATGGGGGGGAGGTAGTAGATATATTTATATTACCCCCTCTCCTCACCCCCAAATTTCAACCTTTTTTTTATCCGTTACTGTTTCCAGCCTGTGGTTAGTTTTTTATTCAAGACATATATTTTACACTGCCAGTTTTCTAGGTCTGTTGTAGGTTAATATGACTTATAATCTAACTTAAGACTAGGACAGGCACAACATCCAGTCCTACGGCCGTTAATGGATCATTGGGAAAGAGTAAAGCCACATTTTCGGCCAGGCCGGTAATCGAACCCCTTAACTCAGTAGCACAAACAGGCTACTGACTTAGCTAGGGTTGTCGGATCCCCAAATTTTTACAAACATATGAACAATTATAGTTTTAACGGCGCGTCTCACTATCCGTTTGGCTTATACGCATGTGAACTGACGCTAATGGGATGAGGAAGGTTTAATTTTAGAGGAAATGTACCTTCATTCGCGTGGTGGGAAGAAAAGAATTTAGGATAAACCACCATCAGTATGCCCGATCGGGATTTGAACTCCGATCTCACCGTCATCGGCCGCCCAATATTTTGCGATAGTGACGCCTTAGACCACGCGACCACCGAGGCGGGTAAATTGAATGAAAGTGTACCTTTTCGAAACCAAATAATAAAAACTAAAGACATGATATTATTGAAAATTGAATAATAATTCTAATGACCCGCTTCGGTGTCCGCGTGATCTAACGCGCTACTCTCGCGGTAGACTAGACTACTCATGACGGGAAGAATGAGGTTTGATTCCGGTTGAATGTATTGAGGGTGGTTCTTACCAAATGGTTTTCCACACTTCCTCCACGCAAATGAGGGTGCTCTTCCTCTAAATTCAACCTTCTTAATCCTTAACTCATTAGGGTGATTAATACCTGAGCGTATAACCCGAGCGGGTAGTAAGATGTGGTGCTAGAAAAAACAACAACTAATAATAATAGTATTAACCATAAGCTGACCGCCTCTGTGGGCTAGTGGTCAGAGCTCCTGGCTAAAGATCCAGAGGTCCAGGGCTCGACACCTGGAGCTTCCAGAATATTCTGTGAAGCAGTGTTGTCTGTAATGAAGGTAAAACTCAGGCTCATGAGGATAAATGAGGAGCTACTTGAAAAAAGAAGTAGCAGCTGACAGTCTAGGGGTAAGGTGTCAGACCTCTGTTCTGGGGGTCCGGGGTTCAATCCTCGGTCCCGGAACAGATTTATCTGATTGCCAAACCCTTCCTTCACCTCTGACAAGACACCTTGTGAATGTGAGGAATGCCAGGCCTCCACCGTGGTTCGGATCCCACGTTAAACTGTAGGTCCTCCATTTCATCTCACAATCACACTACCATTACACATTAGCGTAAGTGCGTATAACCCGAACGGTTAGTAAGACGCGATGATGATGATAATAATAATAATAATAATAATAATAAGTAGCATCTCCGGTCTATAAAACTGATATTAACGGCCGGGAGGACTCTTTGTGTTGACCACACGACACCATATATGCGAAAATGTTGGCACCATCACCGCTAAAGGCGGCGGCCGTTTGGTAAGTATAGATCGCTTGCGGACTTACATCATGGAGTTTATTTTAAAAACTACGAGCTACCGGTATCTTTGGTCAAGAGGATTAAATGTCAAGTTCACCTGGTCTGTTTTTCCGGTGACGGGGAGGTCAGGACTCGAATACCGACTGGTTCTACTGAAGGTGTTTTTTTTTTGTTGAATTAATATCCCCCTGTCTAAATATGGGTATCTTTATTCTTAGTCTAAGGGAACGGGATTATTAGGATGAAGGTTAACAAATTACTCAGGCGCTCATCTGGAGAGAGGATCTGAAACAAGCCCATAATGCACTGGGTAGAGATTTGAACCCAGAGCCTAGCAGGTTAGAGTCAGGAGTGGTAACCACTAGCCCACCAGTACCATTCTACACCAATATAACTCCAATAATAAAATATTTTTAAAGCACACGCTTTCAAATTGCAAGACATTATTATTATTATTATTATTATTATTATTATTAATATTTTAATAATATTCATCTTTACTTGGTAAGGAGTAATAAATGATAAAATTAAATATTCTTTGTTGAGCTTTTATTTTCTTCTCCTTATTTGAGCCTTATTATTATTATTATTATTTCAATTCTTAATCTTTCTTACAAAATTAACAATAATACATATATCTATCTATATTTACTCATCATATAAATTACACTCTCTATTACACTAGCAACACTATCAAATTTATAAATTGTTAATTTTATTTCTTCATTTTGGTAACTTACTACTATGTAACATTTTAGAAAACACTATAAAAAATGGTTGAAAATAAGGAGTGGTTATAATTAAAAGTTATGACTTATATAAATTGCTCTAGAAATATATATAAAAATTAAATTTACAGATTAAACAGTTGATAAATTGGTATATGTAGTAAGTGAAATTATAAGTCAATATTTATAATTTAAACATACTTCTGGTGAAAAAAACATATTGTAAGATATGAACATTTATATACAATCATAATGTATCATCAACTAGACCATAAACGAGTTTATCAAAAGTCTAAAACATAGGTTGACACGCTAAAAATATCAACACGAAAACTTTTAAAATACAATATAGTATGTTACAAAACAATGTTTTAGTTCAAAATATGTTGCGAAATTTTAGAGTTCGTTATAAAGAGCATATTTCTGATTTTAAATACAATAGGACCAACTCAAAATTTGCAGATCATCTAAAAAAAACCACACACAAACCATCAACCCAAACCAATCTATGAAACCTCTTCACTTCTCTCATGAAGGCACGAAATTAAACACAGCTGAAAATTTCTTCATTCAAGCAGCTTTATTTCACAAAGAATCAATCTTCAATAGACAGTTACAATTTTAAAATCAAATTATTGTAAGCACATTAAAACATTTAACCTAAAACATTAAAATCCTGTAACTTCATTTATCCTGCTCTACCTCCCATTGTAGAAAATGATCCGTTCAAGCCGGAGCGCAAACATATTCCAGATTTTTTCATACATACAAACACCCACTGTAAATACAGTAGTCCCGTGGCTTCTTTGGTGCCCACTGACAGCTCACAGCTGACTTCTGACAGTCAACATTTAGGTAGATATCTAAATGTTGACCGTCAGAAGTGACAGCTGCTAAACACATGTTTTTTGCAGGTCATATGGTTCGGTGTAGGGATACATAATTTGGTCTGGTAACTTTTCAAAGCCGTCAGCCGTCAGTCAGCACCAAAGAAACCATGGGGCTACTATACTTCTCCTCTCAGGGTAGAACACACAGATGAAACTCCACTTCTCAAGGTATTCGTGGTAGGATGCATAGGTTGGTATTTCTGTCATTCTAATGTAACCAGGACGCGACCAAGAGGAGTTACCTTGGTGACTTACCTGTTAGAATATTACTGTTCCAAGGAGCTAGATCATATCTTCAATAATGAATGTGTATATATAGAAATTGGAGTTAGGGTACCAGAAACTATGTAGCAAAGGAATATGTTGTGCTGGTACAGTGAAGAGATTATCACTTCATTAGAGTGCACATATTTTAATTTACTGACGCAGAAAATAATGCCCTATCTATTTGACGCCAAATAATTTATAATTTTAATATTACACAAAAAAACAACAACATAAATTAAATACATAATTACATACATATTAATTAAATACATAATTACATACATATTAATTTTACAAATTTAGTGGTAAATAATGGTTAATAAGGTTGGATGAAAAATATTGTGTCTTTCCTCTTGATAGCTTATTTGAGTCTACAATACATTGTTTGTCAAAAAAATGAATGTTTAGTTGTAGTTTTGAGTAAGATGTTAATAAATGGAAAGTATGTACTTGTATAAATCTTCTTTCTTCCTACTTTTTTCCTTGAAAAATAAATTTCAATAAATTTGCAGACGTCATTACCTAAATATTTGAAGGTAGATATATCTCACTTCTGGTAGTTAGAGTGGATAAAATTTATATCCATTCTGGTGAGAAGTAGTCCAGACTTAAACCCACATTGGCTACCAGTAGAAATTATTTCGAAAACAAAAATAAAATTAAACTTTGCGCTCGCGCCAAACGAGGTTTTTCTATAAAAACAACAACAATGCATCCATTTCTTTTTCTTTCTTAAAATAACAACTGTTGCCATGAAAACCAATCAATTAAATTAATCAGAGGAAATCATTCTCTGCAGTAGTCCACAAACATCCAACTACTCTCCGAGATGCATTCTCTCTCCTGTCAATTTCATTATCCGTCCTTCCAATTTTACAAAGCATTCTTCCCAGATAAACAAAAGCATTCTCTTGTTCTAACAATTTTCCTTTTATATTAAATTTACAATCATTTCCTGATCCGTAATTTTTACAAACCATCACTTTAGTTTTAGAGATATTTATACTAATATTCATTCTGATTGTCACCACATTCAAACGATTTAATGGATTCTGCAAGTCACTTTCATTCTCAGCCATTAATACTGCATCTTCTCTATATATCAGGAATGTGGGGATTGCCCAACCCTTCCTTCACCTCTGACAAGACATCTTGTGAATGTGGGGAATGCCAGGCCTCCACCGTGGTTCGGATTCCACGTTAAACTGTAGGTCCTTCATTTCATCTCACAATCACCCTACCATTACATATTAGCGTAAGTGCGTATAACCCGAATGGGTAGTAAGACGCGGTGCTAATAATAATAATAATAATCATCTATATATCAGCACTCTCACACTCACATTGTCCACTTATAGTTGAGCCGCATACTCACAAGTATCCCCTATACACTTATCTATGAATACATTAGACAACCATAGAGACCTAACACAACCTGGTCTAACACCTAGGGATGTGGTATTGGAAGATAAGTATCGACAACACTAAGTATCGTTATCGAAATATTAATCATGGGAATTTTTTTTTTATCTACGAATAATAATAATTTTAACTTTTTGCACCGTAACTGTATTTTCATATTTATTTAAACACTGATAATTATAATGGTTTAACCATATTAAAGTATAGTTAGATCTATCGTGTCTAATATCAGTAAAAGTATCGGAAAAAAGTTCCGAGTAAAAAAAAACTAATATTGAAAAGAAAACATCGATATTATTAAAGTATTGATGCTTTTTTCACAACCCTACTAACACCCTGTTCAAATCTCAAACTATTCGCTCAAAGCTCCATCCACTCTAACGCATGATTTACTTCCATCAGACACCGCCTTAATTGCATTTACTAACCACGCATCTACACCATACTCTTTAAGAACATTCTATAGCGTACTCCTAGTCCCACGATCGTACACTTTCTCTAGATCAAAGAATGCACAATAAACTGTCTTTCTTACTGCCATACAATTCCAAAATCACTTGTTGCAATGCAAATATATGGTCCATGCAACATCTACAGTAGCCCCGTGGCTTCTTTGGTGCTGACTGACAGCTCACAGCTGACTTCTGACAGTTAACATTTCGGCATATACCTAAATTTTAACTGCCAGAAGTGACAGCTGCTAAACACATGTTTTTGCAGATCATATGGTTCAGTGTAGGGATACATAATTTGATCTGGTAACTTTTCAAAGCTGTCAGTCAGCACCAAAGAAGCCATGGGGCTACTGTACCTGGCATGAAATCACATTGCTATCATTACCATCATTATCATAACCACCATCGTAATTTTATTTTATACTTTAGTACAATTTCAGCTTAAGTGACTCCTACTATTTAACCTAGGATAACAGGATAAGAAGGGATTTTATTTTTAGTGACTACACTAGCCTCCAGCTGCTTAAAGAATGGTAGACCACATATTGGATTTAAACCTTTTAGAGAAATAAATGACTTTGGGTCAAAGTCAATCTCAACATTCCTTGAAATCAACCCAACAGGATCAATGATTAATAATTGACAAGTAGTATTTTTTTAAAAATTTTACAACAATTTTTATTTTTTTATATTCTTAATTTCCCATTTTACTTATACATATTTTCTTACAGCAATGGTTTATCTTTACGTTTTATATAAAGTAAAAAACATTTATATGAGAAAATAATATAATAACAAACACTAAACAATAAATTACACTCATTAGGAAATTTAAAAAAATAAACAGTCCACAGATATATATGTAAACACAAATAGAAGATTTAAATATTATTAGTTTTAAAATGCGAGAGTTTGGTTTTATAAATATGTTCATACAAGGTTCCAAAATCTGGGTATGCCTGAACAAAAGAATGAGTATTACCCAAATGATTTAATATAAAGGATCATACCAACAACATATATATTAATCCCTTTTTCTGTTTTTTTTAAAAAAATATGATTATAACGAAAACCAATGCTTCAATAGCGTTGGTTTTACAACTGATTCGTTGATCTCCTTTTATGTTTTACACACTGACTAAATCACTAATGAAGTTGTGATGACAATGAAGATATAAAAGAAAGAATGAATGATAATATTAATTTAAATGTTTTGTAATCATACAGAAACGGGAAATAAATCTTCGTAAGGAATCTTATCCATCAGGCCAGCGGCTATCTGCTTGATGGCTGCGGATATTCCTTCGGCGACGAAAGGACCAAGATCCTTGGCCAGGACCTCCCAGTTCTCGTTCAAGAATTTGTTGGTGTTATCACCTGAAATGACAGAACAAATCGTCAACAAATTGACACAAGTCAACTGAACCTGTCCTGACGAGTCAACTAGTCAGGTTGGTAATCAAACTATAAATAAACAATAAAATATACTAAAGCTGTCAGGTGAGTATTACATTATTTTTATTGGTTTATAAGAATGAATATTATTAGAGATAATTTAAAGTATGATTTTAATCAAATACCAAGAAAAATAATACTAAGTTAAGATTAAAGTGCCTTTAATTAACTTAGGGATCTACTTAAATAATGGCACTAACATAATTGGTTTTCATCTGGATATTCTTTATTCGACAGTTTTAATTATTTAAATAATAAGAAATAATTTGTATTTTTAAAAATAATTTTGAATAGAATTTTGTATAATTATATGTAAATAATATTTTGGAGCTAGAATATTCTGTGATTAATGTATGTAAGTGTTTTGCTCAATCATATATATATGCATTATAAATATCCATACACACACACAATTAGCACACGTGAGTGCGTCTATTAGCTGAGGGGAGAGCCTATTACTGAGTAAATCCACTGCTAGCAACTGGAAATATTATTATTATTATTATTATTATTATTATTATTATTATTAGCACCGCGTCTTACTACCTGTTCGGGTTATACGCACTTACGCTAATGTGTAATGGTAGGGTGATTGTGAGATGAAATGGAGGACCTACAGTTTAACGTGGGATCCGAACCACGGTGGAGGCCTGGCATTCCACACATTCACAAGATGTCTTGTCAGAGGTGAAGGAAGGGTTTGGTAATCAGATAAATCTGTGCAGGGACCGAGGATTGAACCCCGGACCCCCAGCACAGAAGTCCGACACCTTACCCCTAGACCACCAGGTCACCTAACTGGAAATAGTTTTGCCGACTATCGACCTCAGTTCTCAAATAATGTTACAATGTTTTGATAATAATAATGATGAATAGTGTAATTAGTGGTTACCAACCATAGCTAGCCTTAGTGAACAAGAGTTAAAAGGAGATATAAGAAAAATCATCTCACGGTTACAGAGTATTCAAACGAAGATACGAGCATTGTGAGTTCTGAGTAGCCGGGCCAGCTTTCTCATTTAATAACATTGTGCCTTACTGGGGAGTCACATGTTCGCCGAAAAACAAGCGAAGCGAGAGAGAGAGAGAGAGAAAAAAAATAGTCACGTGACGTGCTATAAGCCAATCTCAAGATTTCCGCCTCATCGGTGCGAGCTGTTCCGCTAAAGTTCAACTCATCTCTACTTTGTCCGCTCTGTCTGAGATGTTAGGCACAGGGAGAACTAATCAAATCCCAGAACCAGCCCTTTCCAATCAGAGCGCATGCGCTGTAGAGATAGAAGCGAGCAGACAGCTTCGTTAGCTGCTGCAAAGAGATTTGTAATAACCCGTCAATGTAAAGCTTGTATCGATGTATTTGATTGAGCCGCGACACAGTGTTATAATTAGAAAACATCCATCGATAGACTTATATAAAATATATGTTTATCCACTAGACAATAAAGTATGTTGATAATCAGCTGTTTTAAAGCGTTGCATTGCATCATAGGTCAACTTAAAGTTTGTGATTACTGCGTAGATTCTGCTTTCTAATTTTCGGCGAACAGTGTGAATGAAGCTTTAGACCAGTTCCCCTCAGTTCTCAGTTCTCAACCCCGGAATACTCAAAACTACGGACGCGAGTGTCTCACCTAGAGCCTTGTCTCCGTTGAACAGGTTGTCCAAATAGATGTCCAACTTTCCAAGATGAAAGTCCAACTTGCTTCCAGTCACACTCATGTGTTCCTTGTCTCCCTTATTAACCAATTCGTAATCCAGGTTGACCTTGAGATCGGCGTTAGCTGGATCAGATCGACAAACAAATATATATTTAATATAATATCCACAGTAGCTTTCTTAAGTAAAGAAAATATCATGCGGAGAATAAACAGGCACACTAGTTTACCTTGAAAAGTATCAGTCTTACCTTGACCAGTTACACTATGGCCCTATCTTGTGGGCTATACCATAGTGGAAACAAGCAAGGAAGCAGTATTACCTTGACCAGTTACACTATGGCCCTATCTTATAAGGCAGAATAAATTGGGGATACATTAATTTATACCAATAGTTGTATTTACACTTATACCCAGAGATATCTAGTTTGTATTACTCATCAAACAATTAATGTTAGGCTTATATACAGTATGTAAATATATATAAATAATAGTTAAAAAACTAAAAGCAGAAATAACAAATAAAAAATAAAAATTCCAATTTTGTTTGTTTTTTTCTAAAAAAATATGACACATTTTCATATTTTTACTATTCCAATAACTTGATTTAATTCAAATGGATATAATATATAATCATTGAGATGTTGAGACTCGCCTCAGTTGCCGCCATTCTTTTAAAGTAACAGGTTCGTATCACGGTTAGAGCATCATTTTAGTCTCTTCATGGGACTAGCCCCTGGTGTGATAACAATGGTTCGTTTATTAATGGTTTGATGCAATCCAGGGAATATGTTTCTTAATATAAATAATGTAGTATGTGGCTTTATATTTTGAACCAAGTGCTTGATATCGAATTAAAGCCCCTCAGAACCCTTATAATAAGCTGGTATATACTCACTCAGGTTTAGGGAACAGTCCCCGTTCCCCTTGATGGGAAGAATCAGGATCTTGCCGTCTATTACGTACTTGGACTTGATTATTAAAGTTGCAACGGTCAGATCAATATTAATCTTCTTGTTATTCAAGTCGAAACTAAACAAATAAAATAGTAAGAACCTCATAAATAAAATAAATTTTTAACACCTAAGAAACAAGAAGATTATGAAACTCATTCAAAAGACAACAGTTCAAACCCTACTTGTTGTCATTCGATCGAGCTTAATGGTTTAGGCCGTTAGTCAATACTATTATGTTTATTTACATCTCGGAATTATTTATATATACTTGCTTTGTGCGTTTGGGACTCCGCCCCCAAACCCCGAGTGGGCCAATAGAAGAAAACTAATGTAATTTCAGAGCCGTTTTTTGATAGGTCTTACCGTTTAGACACAAGAGACCTCCAAAGAAAGGTCCACACCGACTTTAAAGTTGCTCCACAATTAGATATTTTTTTTTGAACCCTTATAATAAGCTGGTATATACTCACTCAGGTTTAGGGAACAGTCCCCGTTCCCCTTGATGGGAAGAATCAGGATCTTGCCGTCTATTACGTACTTGGACTTGATTATTAAAGTTGCAACGGTCAGATCAATATTAATCTTCTTGTTATTCAAGTCGAAACTAAACAAATAAAATAGTAAGAACCTCATAAATAAAATAAATTTTTAACACCTAAGAAACAAGAAGATTATGAAACTCATTCAAAAGACAACAGTTCAAACCCTACTTGTTGTCATTCGATCGAGCTTAATGGTTTAGGCCGTTAGTCAATACTATTATGTTTATTTACATCTCGGAATTATTTATATATACTTGCTTTGTGCGTTTGGGACTCCGCCCCCAAACCCCGAGTGGGCCAATAGAAGAAAACTAATGTAATTTCAGAGCCGTTTTTTGATAGGTCTTACCGTTTAGACACAAGAGACCTCCAAAGAAAGGTCCACACCGACTTTAAAGTTGCTCCACAATTAGATATTTTTTTTTGGGG
>CABFVZ010002803.1:50418-62915 GCA_902151445.1 Timema monikensis
AAAAAAAAAAAAAAAAGTATAGATACGACACTTGAGAAAACGCAGTGCTAAGGTAGCAAATTTTTCACTTTATTCAAACAACAAACTTACTCCATGTTTTTTGTTGCTAAACATCACAAATTCGGAAGTAATATATTCGTAGTAAGGAAAACATCTAACAACGAAAAAAAAAAGTTCCATTTTTTTAACAAGAGTTGAGGTGTGTTTTTTGGTAGCCATGAATCTGCTATTGATACCATTGTGATTATTTTTTATAAATCATATTTTTTTCTTTGTGATATGTATTATCGACAATGCGGATTGTTGACGTCAGAAATATAGATGCTCTATTGCATATAATATTAATAAAATTCCATAGGTATTTGAGGTTTAACAAATATTTTTATTAATGTTATAGTTCTTTAATACATTTTATATATATATATATATCTATTTTCTATAGCCCTATCAGTAGTGCACACGTAGATAATTGCTATAACAATTTAATTTTAAGAGACGAAAATATAGAATATGCCTAATATAATACAGGGTGGCCCATGGCAAAGTAGCCCACCTCTTATATCCAGCAGACGCCTCACTCTAAATTGGAGGAGGTAAATCCCCCCACACCCATATTGTGACATGAAGAATGAGCAAGTGAACTGCTTGTCTAAAGATTTATTGACTCATTCTCCATATAACAATATGGGTGGAGGGATAGTGACCTCCAATTAAGAGTGAGGCACCTGCTGGATATAGGAGGCGGGCTACTTTGTCGTGGGCCACCCTGTATTATATTAATGTTATCATGATATAAAATATTTTTTGTTTGTTTATAAACTTAACTTATTTCCAAATTAAAAAAAAGAATTTAAGTCTCAAGTTTGTGAATAGCCCTAGGTATAATGACAAATAACAAACTGCCCGTCCAATGTACACACCTATGTTCTAATTACGTTAATGTGTTCGGGATTAAGAGGGTTGTGTTTATAGGAAGTGCACCTGCATTCGAGGGAAGGAAGAGTGGAAAACCATTTTGGGAAAAAACCCACCCGCAGTACCACCCGACCGAGCTCCGAACCTCGATCTCCCCGTCATCGGAGGTCCTGTTTATTGCAAGTCTTGGTATAATCTCAATTTTTTGATCTTACGATCGAAAGTGTGGTCCCAAATTCAGTTTTAGGGAAAACACTTTATATATATCGAGCACCATAAAAATATTATTGATCCACACTAACCTTTAACTAGTGAGGAATTTAACTAAATGTACTAACCTTTGGCTAGTGAGGAATTTAACTGTACTAACCTTTGACTAGTTAGGAATTTAACTAAATGTACCAGCATTTGACTAGTGAGTAATTTAACTGTACTAACCTTTGACTAGTGAGGAATTTAACTGTACTAACAAACCTTTGACTAGTGAGGAATTTAACTAAATGTACCAGCATTTGACTAGTGAGTAATTTAACTGTACTAACCTTTGACTAGTGAGGAAGCTCCCGCTAGTGCACTTTTCAAGGTGCACTCGTCCAAGCTAGGATCATTTCTTGAACACGGCCTCAAGTAGGTCGCTGTAACATTTGGAACAAACACATGATTGGCGACAAACATTCCACAAGGAGGACAAATAGATCACTAACTTAGTTAATAGCCTCTTACTAAATTAATTTGTTTCATAAATAAATATTACTTGGACGCTTGTGTTTGAAATAATACTGTATCAGTTTAACGAAAGGGGCTGATTAATTGTATTTAATTTGTGTGAATTTATTTAGAATTCTCTCTAATATTATTAATTTCATTGATATTTTTTTCCCATCATGACGATTATTTAGTATAATATTATTGTTTTGATATATATTTATAAGTTTTTGAATAAAGTTATATATTTAAACATATTTACTATTAACAAAAGATTTTATTTTTTTATTTCAGATAAACTAATCCTACATATTATAACTAAGTACTACATACGAATATTGCTTGCGCTATGTTATGTTTTATCGCAAATGTAACATGATTAGACTTAAAGTAAGTTGAATTTGATCGATGTAATTTATACAGAAAAACTTATGCTATGCTGTATTTATTTTAGGACAGTGTTTTACTAACCGTTAGGGTTGTACGGGGGAATGGAAAACAATTTTGAAAAAAACAAAAAAAAAAACCCTTATTACTCCCAACCGAGATTCAAACCACAATCTCCCTGTCACCGGCAGTCTAGTCTACTGCGAGAGTAGCACCTTATACCATGTGGCCACAGAAGGAGTTTTTTTTTTTATTGATACACTTGAAGTAAATATTGCCCCAAGACCAGCTTACATTGATGGTATTTATATTCATATTAACTTTAGTAAGGAGAAATTGATTGAGAATATTATGTAACATTGGTGGTTAAACCATAAATTGGCATTGGTTTTGCTCAATTTGATTTTGGTGTTTAGATATTGAAAGTATTTACTAGCTTTGGAAGCTTCAATAATTGTATTTAATATTATGTTTATATTTATATTTATATTGTGTTTAATATTCTCTACATTGATGGTATTTAAATAGTTTTCTTAGCGAATAAATTACTTTCAAGACGATTAGGTTTTCGTGAAATAATTTCATCATAGATTTATATAAATATATTATTGGATGTACGTATAAAGTAAACTATGAATTTATCCTAATCACGTGATGTTTGTAAGGTGTAAGTAATGAATTTATCTTAGTCCTGCGATGTTTGTTGTGGATTAAATCATTAATTTATCTTAGTCCTGCAATGTTTGTTCAGGAGTAAATCATGAATTTATCTTTGTCTTGTGATGTTTGTTGAGGAGTAAATCATGAATTTATCTTTGTCTTGTAATGTTTGTTGAGGAGTAAATAATGAATTTATCTTTGTCTTGCGATGTTTGTTGAGGAGTAAATCATGAATTTATCTTAGTCCTGCGATGTTTGTTGTGGAGTAAATCATGAATTTATCTTAGTCCTGCAATGTTTGTTGAGGAATGTTTGTAGAATAAATATTTAAGTTTATATTCTTGTTATTAGTTTCATTGTCGACACATTTACAATCGGTACAAAGTGTAATGTTGGTGGTACTCACGCAGTTTGAGAGCATCGATGGCTGGTCCAGTGAAGATCACAGCTACCAACATCACGATACATGTTCGCACCATCTTGCTACTGAGGTTGACTAGGTACCGGCGGAGCCTAAGCACTAAAACAACACAGAGATGACTACCTAAAATCTGCGTGATCCTTCGCTATTTAACGATATCCCAACCAAGGCCACGGACATTTGCTTTGAAGACGTCAGTTTCTTTTGAACAAGTTCAGAGAACTTGATTTTTGTTTTATAAAAAGAAAAAAAAAACATATATAAGATGCTTTATAATTGAAAAAAAAAAACGCCTCCAATAAAGTTGTAGCAACCAGTTTGAAATTGAAGGTTTTATTTTCTCACAAGGTTAATTAAATTTCCTGTCGATAGCATGAAGTTGAGAACCCTGTTTTTTTTCGACAGACAAGGTCTCTTAAATTTATACGAGAGGAAGGGAGATATAAGGTTGCCTTCTGTCTGACTTTGATCGTGGTCAAGATCATCCAAGAGTTACACTTGAGAAGTTGTCAAACCTGACCTGAGGGATTTTAATTTGTTTCTTGTTGAGTACTGAAGTTTGTCTTCTCCTGGGTGAATGGGAAACAGGCCGCAGTGCTTGTATCTGCAAGTAAGTCTCTTAGTAAGATTGTATGTAATTATCTGCTGTGTAATAAATGTTTAAGGTGAGCTGGCGGTCTAGGGGTAAGGTGTAAGACCTCTGTGCTGCGGGTCCGGGGTTCAATCCTTGGTCCCGGCACATATTTATCTGATTACCAAACCCTTCCTTCACCTCTGACAAGACGTGTATTAATCACAACTTGGGAATGTGGGGAATGCCAGGCCTCCACCGTGGTTCGGATCCCACGTTAAACTGTAGGTCCTCCATTTCATCTCACAATCACCCTACCATTACACATTGGCGTAAGTACGTATAGTCCGAACGGGTAGTAAGACGTGATGATAATAATGATAATATTATCAAACTTCTACATTTTGATAGGCACCAATTATAAATTATTATTATTATTATTATTATTATTAGCACCACGTCTTACTACCCGTTCGGGTTATACGCATTTACTCTAATGTGTAATGGTAGGGTGATTGTGAGATGAAATGGAGGACCTACAGTTTAACGTTGGATCCGAACCACGGTGGGGGTCTGACATTCCACACATTCACAAATCATGAAAGTACACACTTTGCCAGAGGTGAAGGAAGGGTTTGGTAATCAGATAAATCTGTGCCGGGACCGGGATTTGAAACCCGCTCCCCCAGCACAGAAGTCTGACACCTTACCCCTAGACCACCAGGTCCCTATATTGACAATATAACTTGCTAAATTAGGATAGTATGAGGATGGTTAGTATTTAAAAACGGCACATAGTATCATTATCTACAAGATAGCAATAAAGATAATTACTTTTTAACATCACCGCGTCGTTCTAAGTGATCAAAATTTACTCATATATGATAATTACTATAATAGGATAGAGATGATGAAGTAAGCATCTTTAGAGGTGATCTACTGGTTTTAAGGGGAATCAAACAAGTAAATGTGAAGGAATAGTCTTACGTTGTTTTTAGCATGTCAAGAGGATGAGTGTGGATCGAGTGACGAAGTGAGTATATGAAGGTAGAGTGTATGGATCAATTGGAAGGGTTAGGCCATGTGAGACGTGGATAAATATTGTAGATGAAAGCGTGAAAAATAGAAACATTGAGAGTTTTAATAATAAAAGAGCTTGCATGTCTGTGTATGGATGTTGTTGAAGAGAAGGGAATATTCAAGGATAGGGAAGTGTGGAGAAAGTTAGTGAGGATGGATTAAGTACGGAGTTGTATTTAGAGCTGTATGTACACAGTTTCTTGCCTATTCCATGAGGTAAAGGTGTGTTTATATATGTGTATATGTATGCATGTATGTATGCATGTATGTATGTATGTATGTATGTATGTATGTATGTATGTATGTATGTATATATATATATTTTTTTTCTTTCCCGTCATTTAATTCAGTCCCTAAAATACCACTTTTAAATAAAATCGCTAGAGCTATTTTCTAACAACTTAGCATTAAACAATAATCATCATTAAACTACCCTAAACTCTAGTCTTGGACTAAAAATAATCATCATTAAACTACCCTAAACTCTAGTCTTGGACTAAAAATAATCATCATTAAACTACCCTAAACTCTAGTTTTGGACTAAAAATTACTATATTTCCTTGAGGTAAGACGATATAAAATTCAAATATCAAGTTTGAAAGAAATCCATAAAACCATTTAAGCTATAGCTTGTGGGACCTACAGACATACATATGGGCAAATAGGGGAACCAATAGACATAACAATGAAAGCCACATTTTTATGTTCAGCGAAATATAATAAGTTAAAATACATTATAATCTCAAGGTAAAAATGTTTAACTAATACAACACTTTCTCTATAAACTAATATAAATGTGACCACGATTCTCCTGAGAAAGACCGGGTAGCCTACCCCCAAAGGACGGGTCTCTCCCCGTCTCTCTTCCTAATCCGGTACAGCAACCCTCTCTGACCTTGACATATAGGCGACATGTGAGTGAAGAGATGCAAGTCTGTGACCTTAATGCCGGCGGAAACATATCCTCGCTGACCTTAAACCATTTCCCAGCCGAGGTAGATCACTACGACCCGCTGGCCCAAATTACGGGATAGGGCTAGAGGCGTCTTACTACCCGCTATAACTACACACACCCAGATGGGAGGAAAAATCACCCCCAGCACACCCGACCGATATCCCCGTAATCGGCAGTCCAGCCTAACACGGGAGTGACGCCTTAGACCATGTGGCCACACAAACAGGCATCAGAATTTAATTAGGTCTTCCTTGGTGCAGTATAGAATAGGAAGTTAGAGTTTAGAAGAAATCCACCCTCATTCGCGTGGAAGGAAAGTGATTGATCTATTGAAGGGTAATAATAATATAATAATGTATCTGTGCTACATCCCTCGTAACCCAGTAGTAGAAATATCAGCCAGTACTAATGTACTAATGTACCGTTGTCCAGGGGACGTACTAATGTACTAATAGTACATCCTTTATGTGGAGGCTCTTTACATGTCCCGATGATATGAGGTGATGGTGATAGTGAGTATGAGGGTGATAGTGAGTATGAGGGTGATAGTGAGTATGAGGGTGATAGTGAGTATGAGGGTGATAAGTGAGTATGAGGGTGTGGAACCAGTGGAAACACTTTAACTTAACTTAAGACTAACCAAAACATGGTGACCATTGTAATAAGTCCCTCTTCGGAAAAAAATAACCAAAGTACCAGCCGGGAATCGAGCCCCGGGCCCCTATACTCGTAGTCAGGTGCACAAACCACTACATCATGTTGACGGTCATCAAATGCACTTTTTTATGCCTTTAAAAGAATCAAGTGTAGACCTACCATAGATGTACTGATGTACTGTATCTCCAACTGCGAGGCATTTTAAAATTATTCAAGGATGGTTTTGACACATTAAAATCATCTGTTTATTTTAACCAAAAAAATGACAAGAAAGGTTGGACATAAATAAATATCAGAAATAAAGGAATTCCTTCTATCATTGTTTTTTGTACAAAGCTAAAGTTGGATTTACGACAAACTCAGTAGCAGCTTTAGAGGAGGTGAAGGGGGTTTGCCTCCTATCACCTAAACCATAAATAATTTTAATAAAAAAGCTTAATTTATATCAAACATAACTTAAATATAAAGAGCATAAGATAAGTTTTTTCTTACATTTGCTACATTTTAAGGCATACCATTATGCACATTAAAATTCTTAACTATAAAATAATATGTATCTTTGATATATTGTATACAAGGTCGTAGCTAAATGAAATGATTAAACTATAATTAATATTGCCTTGATGTTTAAACCATGATAACATAAAGTTACATGGACATAACGTTTACATATTTTTTAAATTTATTTAAGACATTTAACGTGCGTTGTCTGAACCGATTGATTATATCAGAAAATGAGAATCTCTACGAGCGATAACGGAAGAGCCTACCGATTTTCCTGTGGAAGGTAGGTATTCTCACATACCTTCCAGGTTTATTTTACATGCAACAATCAACATGGCACCAATGTCTTTACTTCCCTTCCGAAGTAATTCGTGCTACGGATTTTTATCGCTCAAGAATAATTCGTAGACCTCAATTGGGTTTGAACCCACGAAAATCGTGTCCTAAGGCGAGCAATTTACCCCAAGACCCTCGAGGTCAACTAACTTTTATCCATTCTTGTAGAGGTACATCAGTAGTCTAAAGGCTCTTAACATGATAAGGGTTGCTACCCCTGAGACCACACTAGACTTAAGGACTTCTCGCACCACACATCATCTCATATTACGTGACTTCGACTTGTCTGGGATTTGAACAGACAACTCGACCAAAGATGGTTAGTCAACGCATTGAGGCATAGCGCCATAGATAGGCGTCGCTAGCTCTAATTGTGGTCGAGCTGGGTTAAGGTGTGGCCGAGGGGGGTGAAAGTATTTCTACAGTTTTTATAGAATTGACATTTATTTGGCGAACATAAATAAAATATTTCTCCAGTAGCAACATAGTGTTTAGTTTTCTGCATATTCTAATAGCAACAGATCTTTAATATCTGTCAAGGGTGTCCTGGAATTTTGCCAAAACATTCTTCTTTATTTAAAAAGTTTTTACAAAATTCCAGAACACCTTTGAGAGATATTCAAGATCTGTTGATATTAGCATGTGCATAAAACTAAACTTTATGTTGCTACTGGAGAAACATCTGATTTATTTTGGTCAAAAAATGTCATTTATATAAAAACTGTAGAAATACTCGCGCTCCCTTCGGCCGCACCTTAAAGGAGGTAGGTGGCAGAACTATCTTATTTTAATTTTAAATTAGAAAATTTAAAATATATATTGTACTAAATGAATAACGATTAATACTGTATGGTGGCAGCTTTATTAATGATGTATACATGGCCCCAAATGTGGATTTTATGGGTCATAAATAAACATAAAACAATTCACATTTATTTAAGGGTACTGAGAGTATACCATTAGAGCCGATTATTTTGGGGACGTACCCCCCTCCTCCCTGTAAATAATGACTACCCCTCCCGTTTGTATCAACTCAGCCACAGTATTGAGCCGATCATAAATTAAATTTTTTTATTTGATTTCTGTGAAATTTATAAAATACAATACACTTTTGAAAACTATTATTTGCTCATTTATAAAAGGCAAACGATATCAAAATAGTTATAAAATTAGTAATAAACGGATTATAATATTTTTTTCCTCAGCATTTATTCATGAACCAAGGAATAGTGTATGGACTTAGACCTTCTGACAGTGAGTGTCGTGTCTGTCTGTCTGTCTGTCTGGCAAGCTGGGGATCTCTCTTTGCACAGTGATGTTGTGTCTGCTGTAGAATTAAGCTAGTCTATAAGTCGTGTGCTGGTTTAATCAATTGGTTCGAAAAGTGCAAGTTAAATACCTCGAATAAATAAATATTATTACTAGCACTGCATCTTACTACCCGTTCGGGTTATATGCACTTACGCTAATGTGTAATGGTAGGGTGAATGTGAGATGAAATAGAGGACCTACAGTTTAACGTGGGATCCGAACCACGGTGGAGGCCTGGCATTCCCCACATTCACAATATGTCTTGTCAGAGGTGAAGGAAGGGTTTGGTAATCAGATAAATCTGTGCCGGGACCGAGGATTGAACCCCGGACCCCCAGCACAGAAGTCCGACACCTTACCCCTAGACAACCAGCTCACCTACATAAATAAATAAAATCCACCCTAAGTTTGAAGTTTGTGTCTTCATTTTGGACATTTTTTTAAGCCCATTTTCCACTAAAGCATAGAATATTATTAATTATAAAATATGTGTAGAATAAACTATTTTATAAAATATATTTGATGGATTGTCGAAGTTAAAATATTTTTTTTTGGTTCAAACATTTATAAAATAAATATTACTGTGAAATACCAGCCTTTTTTTTTCTTTCGAGTTTTTGAATTTGTTCAGTCGGTTCACAATAGCTTTGGACTTTAATTTTAATTTTAAATATTACTAAATAAAACAGTTTGGTTTTAATCCCTCTTTACACGCGAATGCCAAAGCTCTCGTCAAAGAGAGGAATCACATCTGTGCAGTGAACGGGTAACAATTGTGGTTTTTTTTCAAGTTAATTTGTTTTCGGTCAGTTCAACCTATTCGGTGGCCACGCGGACCAAGTGGTAGGCTCATCTAGTCGGCTTTTACGCTTGGTAAGGAAGGTAGCGGCTTTGAATCTCGGTTGAGGGTACTGGGACTGATCTTTTACTTAAAGGTTTTGCACTCTTCCTCCAATAAAATGTGGGTACATTTGTTATAAATTCTACCTTACCTATCCTTACCTCGGTAGTGTCTTTTTATAACAGAAATTTACTACCTGTTTGGATTATACGCATGTGTACTAAGATAATGTGGTAGGGATGAGGAAGGTTATATTTATAGGAAGTGTACTCGTATTTGCGTGGAGGGAGAGTGGAAAACCATTTAAGAAAATCCACCCGGGATTTGAGCCCCCGATATACCCGTCATCGGCACGCCAGTCTATTGTGAGAAGTGACGCCTTGGACCATGTGGCCACCGAAGGGGGTATTGGGGTACAATATAATGAATAAAATACCTTGACGGGATTTGAACCTTGACTTTCTCGTCCACATACAAACCAGATCAGACGATGTTGGAAGCTCTCGTCCTGGTATTAGCAGCCGACCGAACCACTTGTGTAACCGTGACATTATTATTATTATTATTATTATTATTATTATTATTAGCACCGCGTCTTACTACCCGTTCGGGTTATACGCACTTACGCTAATGTGAGTAGGGTGATTGTGAGATGAAATGAAGGACCTACAGTTTAACGTGGAATCCGAACCACGGTGGAGGCCTGGCATTCCCCACATTATTATTATTATTATTATTATTATTTCTCGCAGTGGTTGAACGACTTGCCAATTTGGTTGTTAAGTCACGAGATAAAATGTTTCTCGAACCAACGTTGTGACTAATACTCAGATACGTAACCTCTAGAACCTAGACCTTTAGAATCATGTTTCCATTTTCATGTCAAGGTCATGGAATCAGGACCACACCCCGATAGGACAGCTGATCACAGGATCCTTCTGAGATGATTTAATCCGACACTTGTTGACAAACATACTATATATATATATTATTTCTGTTGTCAACATCCTTTTTTCTCTACTAATACAAATCTTACAGCGATGAATAAGATATCAGTGGACAGGGTTTTCTACAAACTTCAAACATAGCATACTCAGTTTACGTTAAAACATATTGTTTGTTTAAAAATTAAGTTAAAAAGAAAAATCTATGGATGTTTACATTTTTTTTAAATATCTTTGAATTTTTGTTATGTTTTTAAAATATTTGTGATGGGTAATATTAACATCAGCTTGTCAGAGACAGGCTTAAAAACCTGGTTGAAATATATTATTATTAGCACCGTGTCTTACTACCCGTTTGGGTTATACGCACTTACGCTAATGTGTAATGGTAGGGTGATTGTGAGATGAAATGGAGGACCTACAGTTTAACGTGGGATCCGAACCACGGTGGAGGCCTGGCATTCCACACATTCACAAGTTGTGATTAATACACGTCTTGTCAGAGGTGAAGGAAGGGTTTGATAATCAGATAAATCTGTGCCTGGGCCGAGGATTGAACCCCGGACCTCAGCACAGACCACCAGGTCACCTATGGTTTTGAGATATAAATTTAACATATTATAATGACTAGTAGATATATGAACTACTTTCTGACCGATTCCAATGAATTAATAAACGACATATGGACAAGGGAATTGAACCCGAGACATTTGGTTTAACGAAACAATTATCTACCACTGAGATTGTCACTCTTCACTAATAGTTTTTATGGCAGAGTCTATGATGGACGTGGGGGATATTATCGGCTATTTAGAGCTAACATTAATATCACAGCCACCAATGATTCGGATATCAGCACGTCCATCACAGATTTCGCCTTAAATTATGAGTGAAGACTAGTAGAGCATTGGCACTCTATGCCAAAGGGCCCGGGTTCCAGGTGTGATTTTTAAATTTATTTGACTATGACTCCCTTACGGCTGATCTACGTAGCTATAATCGTTCACCCCTCAAGTTTCGCCTTTCGTATATACTTTATTGTATAGCATTTATATTCATCTAATTAAATTGTGATTATCTATTTTATTTTATTAGCTTTTTGGGGGAGGAGCATAAATACTGTTAGATCTCAAAAATATTCCACCAAATTCGGTAGCGAATATACAGTCAAATTTTCACAGGAAGGAACTTTTAGAAAGTGCAAACACTTTTTTATATTGATGTCAATATTGATAGTATATATAGAACGTAACAGATGTAGATCACATGACTCGACGTATGAATACGTGATAGTAGATCTAGTAGCTTTTCCTTGATGTCAAATAAGGACCTTTTTATGAAGATTTGACTATACGTTACTCATAGGGTGTAAATTCCGTCCCATTAAAATTTTAATTATTTTCTTTATTTGATGAGTCTTACTACCCGTCCAGGATACGCGTATGCTTACACTAAAAGTATTGGATGGATGAGGAGTAATTTATAGGAAATGTACCCGAATTTGCATTGATATACATTTATGGGGGAACCACCCTCCGTAAACTAGGCCTGGATTACGACCCTGCCAACCAGATCAGACGAGGCTCACGCCTTAGCTGGCGTGCCCACCAATTCGTGCATATTTTATTATTATAATATAACTTAAGTGAGTTATACTATCTTGACTAACAGAACAGAACGAGAATTCCTTTGCAATTTCCCTTGCCGCCTGGAGAGAGAAAGGAAAACCACCTCTTGGATTTAACTCAGAGGATTGAACCCCATAATCTGGGGAAAAAGTAAGCCCCAGATACTATTAGATCAACCCGAAAGGTTAAGTATTTTATATTTTGACAAGTATTAATATTTCATTATTTTATATTTTTCAACAGTTTGTTTTTTAATATGTAGTTATTTTTAATGTTACATGTTTATTTACAGCATTGACTTAAATTCGAATTTTATATAAACCAAACCAATTTTATGACAACATAAAATATTAATGTACACTAAATAATACATAACAATAACTAATATAATTTGTTTTAAATATTTATGCAAAAAAAAATATTATAAGGGGATGTTGAGTTCCTCCACGGAGATAATTAGTCTGATAGTAATGGTTGAGTTCCTCCACGGAGATAATTAGTCTGATAGTAATGATTGAGTTCCTCCACGGAGATAATTAGTCTGATAGTAATGGTTGAGTTCCTCCACGGAGATAATTAGTC
>CABFVZ010002803.1:80214-99533 GCA_902151445.1 Timema monikensis
CCCCCCCTTTTCACAACGATGAAAACTTTAAACGACACCTCAATTTGTTGAATGACACCACTCAAGTATTAGTTGAGTGGTTTTTATTTTTAACCAAAGATATAATTATGTTTTTATTTAACGAAACACAATAACCAAGGTTTCCATTTCAAGGATGATTTTACGGCCGAAAAACTGTACATTCTCAAGGACAATAGGTGTTTCGTTAGAAGATACTATCATTTACCGAGGTATTGGGCTTCTGACCTTTAAAATAAGTGTTCCCTTTTCTAAATGGGTTCAGCAGTTTTCTTGTAATTCTAACTACCCGAAATGGGCTTATCAAATTATATTTACAGATATTGTTTAGGTAAATGTGGTGGTTGGAATGAGATATATATGAAATGTATGTGGGAAAACTCGTATGGACACAGTCAGGGATGAACGGGAGCTGAAGGATTGCAATTTGAAAAGGAATCCAACAAGTCAATGTGAAAGAAGCGTCTTACGTTGGTTTGTTGAGAGAATGATTGTGGAGCTAGTGACGAAGCAAATATATGAAGGTAGAGTGTGTGGATCAAAAGGACGTGGTAGTCCATGTGAGACGTGGCTAAATGTTGTATATGAATGTAGGAAAAATAGAAACATTAAGAGTTTTAATAATAAAAGAGCATGTATGACTCTGTGTATGGATGTTGTTGAAGAGAAGGGAGTATGCAAGAATAGGGAAGTGTGGAGAAAGTTAGTGATGATATATTAAGTACGTAGCTGTTGTTTTTAGTTATTTGCACAATTTCTTACCTACCTTCTTGCCTACGAGTGTATATATATAGATACTACAATTTCATGTGCCTCGCCATCAAAGTATCTGTGCAACAAAATACTTAAAGTCTGGTTTTCCTCAGAAGTTCGTCACTGGACATCTTGGCACTCATGTGGCCATTATAGCAGGAATAAAAAGATTACAATTCTACTTTAATTCTTAGCCCGTTTAATTTTTTTTAGCACCGTGTCTTACTACCCGTTCGGGTTTATACGCTTTAAGTACTAATTACGCTAATGGATTAGGAATTGGGAAGGTTGAATTAGAGGAAGTGAACCCGCACTTGCGTGGAGGGAGAGTGGAAAAATCAACCCTAGTTCACCCGACCAAGATTCGAACCTCGATCTCCCCGTCCTCAGAAGTCGAGCTCAACACGACAAGCGCGTTAGCCAACTACGCCACTGGGGCGCCCCCCTCCCCCCCCGTTTAATTAACGTTGTAACTCGCATGGCTGGTTGAATATTCAAAGACGTCATTTTCGCAAAAGACTGGACTACTAATGACCAGGAGATCGGTGTTCGAATGCCAGCTAAGTGTATTGACGATTTAAAAAAAGAAAGAAAGCTTACTACTCTTACTCCGCGCGAATGAGGGGACACTTCCTCCAAATACAACCTTCCTAATTCTTAACCTATTAGCGTCAATTGGATTTCGAATTAAATAAGTTCTACTGTATTATTTGAAGCTTTTTATAACTTTTTGTATGAAATTTATAATTAATAAATCAAGTAGGACATATTTATAGAATTTGAAGTTTTATTACCCTCAGTCAAATATGGTGGTCGAACGTGGACTTCCTATATAAATCAGTGTTTACCTTTAATGATTGACGGAGCTCCTTCTCTGGCCACTTTTAAGATGCACTCGTTCAAGTTCGGATCATTTCTTGAACACGGCCTCAAGTAGGTCGCTGTAACATTTGGGACAAACACATGATTGGCGACAAACATTCCACAAGGAGGAGAAAAAGATTGTAAGCCTAGTTGTCGAGAATGTTTACATAAATACAACATTACTCTCTTTACGTCTGTATAAGTAGTAGAAAACAGTTATTTTTGATTTGATATTTTGTTACTATTTACTTGATTCTATGTTTTAAATTTCTAAAATTAATGATCTGTTAGTAAAATATAAAAGCACTAACAATAAAGTATCTCTAAAGTTGTGCTTTCAAAATATTTTCTCTCTCACCCCACCCTTTAGAAATACCTTTATTTTATTTATAATGACATTAAATTCAACAGTTTGTCTTTCTTTTAGCAACGATATAACCGGCCCCATGGTGTAGTGGTCAGTGCACTTGGCTACAAGTCTAGGAGTCCAGGGTTCGATTCCCGGCTGGTACTTTAGGTATTATTCCCGAAATGGGAATGATCCAATGGTCACCAGGGTTTGGTTAATTTAGCCCAAGTTAAGTTAATACTCAACACGGCTCCACAACTCTATAATAACTCTCATCACTTCGTCTCATTGAGGGTCTGACGTGTAGACAAAACACTGTGTCACCAGAGAGGCTAATAGTCTACATACAGACAACCTCCTATGTTGTACCCTGTACAACGTTCTGTCAC
Source organism: Timema monikensis (assembly GCA_902151445.1). Lineage (NCBI taxonomy): Eukaryota > Metazoa > Arthropoda > Insecta > Phasmatodea > Timematidae > Timema > Timema monikensis. Next base: position 82,588 of record CABFVZ010002803.1, read on the forward strand.
CAGAGAGGCTAATAGTCTACATACAGACAACCTCCTGTGTTGTACCCTGGACAACGCTCTGTCACCAGAGAGGCTAATAGTCTACATACAGAGGACCGAACATGGATGTGTAAGTCCCTCCCGGACATATATGACATATGACATATTATATCTATAGTCTATATATATATATATATATATATATATGGCAATGAACTGTTCTATTGCACCTCAAGGAGGCATTCTCTACAGTTTAATAATCACCGCCGTATGGTCATTTAAATTTGTATTTTTGATTATTTCTTGGGAGGACACGATATATTTTCACTCTAATTGATATAAAACTGACAGAAGTACCTAACGTTACCCGGGGCAACGCTTTTATTTGCTTCAATTAGCCAGAAAAAAAATCTCAGAGTTATATTTCTTATAACCCAGTTTTATTTATTAACTTTTAAAAAGGTATTTAAAACTTCTAAAAAAAAAAAATCCTCTTTTACTTTTACATGTTTGATCCGGCACATTATCTCAAACGGTAGCATGTCTGTTTACTGTAAAAAGGTCCCGGGTTCTATTCCTAACATCGACGAAAAATTTATAATTGGTGAAATGTGGGTTCACCCTTTCATGTTGATAAATTAACAGCTGGGGTACTGGATGTTGTGCTTGTCCTAGTCTTAAGTTATATTATAAGACATATGAAGCTACGACAGGCCTAACAAGCCGGTAGTGGAGAATATATGGCTTGAATAAAAAACTGACCCATGCTGGAAACAATAATGGTTGTAAAAAAAAAGACGTACGTGGTCGTGTACAGGAACTACTAATATTTAAATTTCAAACCTCTGTCTGTGACAGATATCTCGCAACGCTCGTGACGAACAAAAGTCTTCACTCTAATAATATAAAGCTATAAACTCAATTAATATGAAAATAATATTCTTGTATTATGTTTTATATCACAACTTGATTTATGTATTATTTGGGTCTTAATGTAAAGTTATTAAAATAAAAGCTTGCTATAAATGATTTATGAACTATTTTACGATAGGTATGCTTATGATAACCAGCTGAAAACTCTGTAGGAAGTGTTAATTTGTAGTTGGTAAAATGAAAGGTCTCAATCACAGCGACATTCAATTACTATAACTATTCCTCATATATAGAAAATAGTATTTTAAAAAATGTGATATTAGGTACCAAATAATCTTTTGGTTAGATTTTGGTGTTTTTTAAAAACAAAATCATAATAAATGTTTAAACAATATCTCAACTAAATATCTGTGAGATCATTGAAGCACATTTTTATTCTAAGGAAACATTAATGATTTTTGTCTGAGATGTAAGGATTTTTCTAAAGTGAAAAATGGTGCATATATAAATTACTTTTATTCCATTTGATAGCTTAATCATGAATTTATCTTAGTCTTGTGATGTTTGTTGAGGAGTAAATCATGAATTTATCTTTGTCCCGCGATGTTTGTTGAGGAGTAAATCATTAGTTTATTTCAGTCTTGTGATGTTTGTTGAGGAGAAGATCAAGAATTTATCTCAGTCCTGCGATGTTTGTTGTGGAGAAAATCATGAATTTATCTTTGTCTTGTGATGTTTGTTGAGGAGAAAATCATGAATTTATCTTAGTCATGCGATATTTGCTGTGGAGTAAGTCATGAATTTATCTTAGTCCTGTAATCTTTATCGAGGAGTAAATCATGAATTTATCTTTGTCTTGTGATGTTTGTTGAGGAGAAAATCAAGAATTTATCTTAGTCTTGCGATGTTTGTTGAGGAGTAAGTCATGAATTTATCTTAGTCCTGCGATGTTTGCTGAGGAGTAAGTCATGAATTTATCTTAGTCCTGCGATGTTTGTTGAGGAGAAAATCAAGAATTTATCTTAGTCCTGCGATGTTTGTAGAGGAGTAAATCATGAATTTATCTTAGTCCTGCGATGTTTGTTGAGGAATGTTTTTAGACTAAATATTTAATTTTATATTCTTGTTATTAGTTTCATTGTCGACACACTAACAATCGGTACAAAGTGTAATGTTGGTGGTACTCACGCAGTTTGAGAGCATCGATGGCTGGTCCAGTGAAGATCACAGCAACCAACATCACGATACAGGTTCGCACCATCTTGCTACTGAGGTTGACTAGGTACCGGCGGAGCCTAAGCACTAAAACAACACAGAGATGACTACCTAAAATCTGCGTGATCCTTCGCTATTTAACAATATCCCAACCAAGGACGACAAGTTTTAATGAAGGTAGCCTATTTTATCATCGAACTTTGTTTTTTAAATTCTTTATATATTGCCTTTAAAAAAAAGAGAGAATAGATATTTTCTGTTTGTTTTTAATAAAAACAACTTACATATATGATATTGCAATGGAAATTTTTATTAATGCAATAAAAATGTAATACATATCTTGGTATTGCGACAGAAAGTTTTATTAATACAGTAAAAATTATATAAATGTCTTGCTATTAGCTTAAAAGACGATAATCTTTTTTCCGTCAACCAAAGTTTTTTTAAACTTGTTTCATAGCTACATTTCGGAATAACCTGAACCGTGGTCAAAGAATTAAAAAGTTATATGCGTCTGACATGGTCAAATCAATTCAGAGTAGCTTATAAACTATTTTCTAATCGAAGATGATTGAAGGGGGAATGATAAGGAAATTAACTGTCCATTACAAGTACACTCTAATGCATTTATTGTTCAAGCAAAGTGAGGTCTCGACCGTTTGGAATTTTGTCTGTCTGTCTGTCCATTTGTATCAAAATTACCGCCATATATGGGGGCCAATTTTAACGGGATTTGGTCATTCTATGAAACTATGTGAAAAGACATATGCATAGACATTTTTAAATTTTCACACATATTGTGAGACTGAAGTCTTAAACCACATGAAAAGATACTATTATCTATTAATATGATGCCATTTTGTCTAAATGGCTCGCCAAGGAGAAGTTTCAACTTGAAATCCAAGGAGAAATTTTAAGATTTTAGAAACCATAAGAACATGGAAGGAGCGAGGTCTACTGTTCACAGAACTATTAGTAAGACTGTAGTAACGATAGTAACATGGAGGGAGGTCTACTGTTCACAGAACTACTAGTAAGACTGTAGTAACGATAATAACATGGAGGGAGGTCTACTGTTCACAGAACTACTAGTAAGACTGTAGTAACGATAATAACATGGAGGGAGGTCTACTGTTCACAGAACTACTAGTAAGACTGTAGTAACGATAATAACATGGAGGGAGGTCTACTGTTCACAGAACTACTAGTAAGACTGTAGTAACGATAATAACATGGAGGGAGGTCTACTGTTCACAGAACTACTAGTAAGACTGTAGTAACGATAATAACATGGAGGGAGGTCTACTGTTCACAGAACTACTAGTAAGACTGTAGTAACGATAATAACATGGAGGGAGGTCTACTGTTCACAGAACTACTAGTAAGACTGTAGTAACGATAATAACATGGAGGGAGGTCTACTGTTCACAGAACTACTAGTAAGACTGTAGTAACGATAATAACATGGAGGGAGGTCTACTGTTCACAGAACTACTAGTAAGACTGTAGTAACGATAATAACATGGAGGGAGGTCTACTGTTCACAGAACTACTAGTAAGACTGTAGTAACGATAATAACATGGAGGGAGGTCTACTGTTCACAGAACTACTAGTAAGACTGTAGTAACGATAATAACATGGAGGGAGGTCTACTGTTCACAGAACTACTAGTAAGACTGTAGTAACGATAATAACATGGAGGGAGGTCTACTGTTCACAGAACTACTAGTAAGACTGTAGTAACGATAGTAACATGGAGGGAGGTCTACTGTTCACAGAACTACTGGTAAGACTGTAGTAACGATAATAACATGGAGGGAAATCTACTGTTCACAGAACTACTAGTAAGACTGTATTAACGATAATAACAAGGAGGGTGGTCTACTGTTCACAGAACTACTAGTAAGACTGTAGTAACGATAGTAACAAGGAGGGTGGTCTACTGTTCACAGAACTATTAGTGTCACTAATTTGGCTAAATATTCTCCCTTTACCCTCAAATGTAGATGCCTTACCTTCACCCATTACACCATGACCCTACATTATAAGCTACACCATAGCGTAACACATCTCAGTAAGTTTGCTACCTTTTGAAGGTAAACATACATCCATAGTAAGAATTACTTTTTTTTTTAGTGAATCTATACTAATATTATAAAGAGGAATTATAAAGAGGAAGTTTTGATTTTTTTTGTTTGTAATGGATAAACTCAAAAACTACTGGACCGGGTTAAAAAATTCTTTGACCAATATAAAGCTACATTATTAGCGAGTAGCATAGGCTATATTTTATTTTAAAAATTCAATTTATTACTCATAAAAATGTCGATACTATGTTATATAGTCGTTGGATAAAAAAGTTGTTGAAGGGAAAGTGAGGTTGGTGAAGTGGGCGGGGGTTTAGGGGTGAGGAAGGTGGAATGAGATGAAAATAGGAGGGAGGATAAAAAGAAGGAGGGGCTATACAGTGATGGTAGGACTGTATTTAAAAAAAAAGTAAAAGAAAGTTTTGTTTTTATATTGACATGATGGATGATTTGAAGCTTTGTTTTACAGGATTCTGTACAATATTTTTTTTATGGGGAACGGGGCTAGTGTGTTTATAAAAATAACTAGTAACTTTTAGAACCTAAAATTTTTCTTCTTCATTCGGTGATACGCTATAGCTAATATCCACTACAATCCTAGGCCGCTCGCGCAATAGCGGCCGTCGGTGCCTGCCAACTGGGTGAGTACAGTCAGTCTCGCAACGAACTGATTGTACTGACTGTTGGTGCGCGGTCATCCATTGCATCCTAAGCAACTGAGCTCAAGTGCATGAATTCTTCAGGCTAGTACGTACTTAGAAACATTGTTTGCCAACTTTGATCGGAAACAGAATGTTTAGAAACATTAAAAAAAACGTTGTTTCGCGTCCAGAACACAATGATGAAACATTGTTTCTCATCAAGGGAAACAAAAGAGGTTTGTACCCAAACAAATTGCACTTTTTTTATGAGGCAGAATTTTTTTTTAGATTTAAAAAAAATTGTGTGCTCTTTTCAAAATAACACAATAAGGGTCTTTAACTTTTTTTCTATTTTCATTCCTATCCATTGAGTACTTATCGTCTTTTTCATTATAACCATTACGTTTTAAACGCGATTTTAGTAGACCATTGTTGTCACATATCACAACAATGTGTTTGAGTGAAATATCTCTATAAGCTACCGTTTCTTTCCGGTCGACCACGACATGACTAGGACTGCGGTATCATTAGTAAAGTATTAATACTGTACTCATTAAAAGCATCGGAAGAAAAATATCAATACCATACTAGTATCTAAATAAAAGTATCGATAACAGTAACTATCAGTATCGAAACACACACAAACTTTTCTGTTTCGTCAACTTGTGGCACCCTTGAGTTGACTACCAAAGCTTCTCTTGTTTAGTTTGTGATGACTGTGCTCATTGATAAAGGAAGGGGTAGCAGACTGGTCACCTGGTCAGGTATCAGGCTGTATTGATAAACAAAGATGAAAGAACAACTTTGACTTATGATGAGCTAAAAGAGATTGAATTCTAGTGTTACTTCTTGCTTTTCATGCAGAAAATGAGTGAGAATTGAGAAACAGTGTAATTTGTTCTTCCTCCACAATCCATCTTGGTAAACAATCCCAACATGAGTGAAGATAACAACAGGGTTGTTTCTTTCGATACCGGAGTGTGAGTACTAATATCAATAAAAGTATCGATAAAAATACTAGTATCGAAAGGAAAATATCGATATTGATAAAGTATCGTTACTTTTTTCACATCAATAGAGATGACAAATGACAAACCAGGAATTGTTGAACGGGCCTGGATTCACTAACGGGAGCAAATAGTTGCGCCAGCGCAAGTTTGAAATATGTTCCAAATCCCTATTCACTAAAAGGAGCAGGCGCAATTTGAGAGCAAAGTTGCGCCTTTTATTTGCCACCACTCAAGAGTAGGCGCAACTATTAAATCATGACTGTCACTTCAATAAATTTAAATGGCGGCATATTATTGTATTGGCTTAAAATACAAATAGTTACACAACTGTACTCCAATTAATAATGAATTAATTAAAATAACAAAACGTATGTCAAGCACAAAATTTGTTTCAATTTAGACAATGGTAACAAAACAATTACGTACCTTTTATTGTTGGATTTTTACATTAAAACAACGCAATGGCATTTCTTGCATTATTATAAAACAAAACTACGAACTGTGTAATCTTTGTCTAGATCCAAAGAGGTTTGTATTCCAAAGTCCAAAGACATCTTGTCACTAAATATGGCGGTTAGTTTAACTTTAAAATAAGTTTTAAAGTTTCTATAAACATTAATGTTTTATTAATGGAACTTAAACTTTAAACTAATAATATAAATAAATACAAAATAATGTACTAATATTGTTTTTCTAAAACATCCAGAAAGAGGCCGCTTCTAATTTTATAGCTAGTTTATGAGAAAAATGTTTAAAAATCTTTGTATATGCTGTCGTTTTCATTACAGATTTAAAATAAAGTATCCTTGACTTTGGAAGTAAATTCTTCACAAGGATTGGTCGAAAATAGAGCAATTGATGACGTTTATGATGACGTCACCCTATTCCTGCCACCAGTTTGCGCCTTGTTTATTGAATACGAAAATGGCGCAAATAAATAAGGCGCATCTTGGGGAGCATCTTGGGCGCAAAGTTGTGCCATTTCTATACTTGCGCCGGAGCAGATTTGCTCCCGTTAGTGAATCCAGGCCCAGAAGAAAACTGGTTCACGTTGTTTATTGCCGAGAATGTTGGCAAACACGTCCAGATATGCAAACATTGTTTTATGAAAGCCGTTTGAAATGGATGACAATAAACATGTTTACTTCTTGGAAAAAACAAGTTTTTTTTCAAACTGTTTCATAATTGTTTGCAATCAATGTTTCTTGGCAATTGTTTCCTAGTGCGTATTAGGCTTTAGATTAAGGCTGACCTCGGTGATCTTGGGGTAAAGTGCTAGCCTCAGAACTCGATGTTCGTGGGTTCAAACCTAACCGTGGTAGACGGATTAATATTGAGTGATAAAAATCCGTAGCACAACTGTAGCATTTGGCTACAATCCTAGAAGAATCGACTAAAAAAATGTATACAACTTACCCCGTTTCCCTGGCCCCGCGTTTAGAACTACGAGCTGGGAAGATAACATATACACTACCGAGCATAAGCACGCCACGAGGTAAACTAGCCGCTGCTCTCAAATTTCGATCGGTGACCACCAGAGCGCGCCACACAAACATGAACTGTCCAAAGAGCTTAAGATGCGAAGAGATGTTGTTCTTCCACGTTCTCGAAGCATCGGGATGTTTGGAGTATATGGTAGAGGTTTCTGTTGTCATGCGCGTCCCCCCTCCCCTTTGGTGATTCATATGTTTACCCCCACCTTTTATCCCGTTCTCCAATGTTCTCTGGGGGAGGTATATATATATATATGTCCGGCGAGGCTATGTATGGCCACTATTGGATTTAGCTTGGACGAAGGTATTGGAAGCTAAGGCTTTGGGATTGTTAAAATGTAAGATCTAAATTCTTTTTTGACTTAATGTTTTTTTCTGGTTATTAATTTTTATTTACCTTTTAACTTTTCAAAATTCTCTTTCGGCTTCATAATATTAACTTTGTAACGAGGGACTTATGATATATGTAGATTTTGATCAGTGTTAAATTTTGGGTCAATGAATTTGTATGGATCTCGATACTTCATGGAAATCGATAGTTAATTCATTTTTGTGATAATCGATACTTTATGTATTTTTGAGACTATCGATTGTTTTGTAGAGATATCTCTCGACCTAATTTTGAGACTGAAGAGATATTATTATAAGGGTTATTATTGGAAGTTTTGGAACTAAGTTTTCTTTAACGAGGATTTTTAATAGTTAAAAAAAACATAGACAAATTTCACCTGTAGTTAAAGTGTTTATTTTGGTTAGTGCCTATTGGTCGTACGATGGTAAGATTTTGCAAGATCTTAGTGTAAAATGGGAATATGTATAGAAGTATAAAGAATAATGAGGGAATTTTCGAGGACTCATGTTGTAACTTATGAAGGTAGATATGAATTTCGTAATGGACATTTTGTTTTGACGAAGATCACGTACCTATACAAACTGGTTACGTACGGAAATGATTGATTTAGGTATTATTTTTCTCTTCTAATGTAATTGTCCTGAGTTTAAGCCGTATTTAACTCTAATATTGTTTTTTGCTTCAAGAATTCTAATTCATAATGGAAATCTTTTCACCAACTCTACGGTTATCTTAATAATTTTTAAGAGATCTATATATTGTTCAAACTTATTCAAATGATAATGTTTATAGTTATATATTGAATTATAATACTTTTAAATAAATATCAATAAAGCTACTCCAAGTCTTTTCAATGCTAAAAAATAGAAGTAATACTCTTAGGTTTTGTATGTTTTGGTATATACTTAGTTTGGGTACATATTTATGTGTTTAATTTTCCTTGAGGGTAACAGTCATTATATTATTCTCGTAACTGGTGTAAGTTGCATGTTCTGGGATTTGAAGGTCAATCGCAGATATTCAAAAAACAAGAACTCCAACCGCTCACTCCTATTGCCTTTTTTTAAAAAAAAAATGTGATTTGAACCTCCTATAATGTTAAGATATTGCTAAGGACGGTTCACAACTTCCTTCGGAGGGGAAGTAAATGCTTCTATTGTGGCATGTAAATGAACTTTGGGAGGTATGTTAAAATATCTTTACCGATAAAATTGGTAGGTCCTTTCGCTCTGTCTCATAGAAATTCTTGGGGGAGAACCAGTTTTTGTAGTCGTAGTAGTGGGCGGGTCATGTAGCGCGAATGGGAGGATCTATAACCACGTTCAAGGTATTGAATGGCAGACCCAATGGGAAGAGACCACTGGGAAGACCCAGACCCAGACCCAGATGGGAGGAGAACTTTAGAATGGACCTGAGAAAGATAGGGTACAATGAGATAGACTGGATAGAATAAGCTCACGATAGGGATAGGAAGCGTACTTTTGTGTGGTTGTTTGGTATTTAACTTTCTAGTTCCTAACATCATAGAGTAAGTAGGTAGGTGTTAATAAACAGTGGCGGCACAGTTTCCTGCTGGTCACGTGTTTACTGACTGTTGCCTGTGTCCATTCCTTGTGTTTACGTCATCGTGGTGTTGAATACAAGCATACACCTGCTTCGGTGAGCCAATAGTCTAAAGTAGAGCTCGGCAAACTTTTTTGGTCCTCTAGCGAGTTAAAGACTTACCAAAGGTCTTGTGTTCACCCATAGTTTCTATATTCTACATTTTGTTGCTGTCTGTACGTGTTTGTTTTATTTCCTAAAATCAATCCTACACTAATACTTATGTCCACACCCTTCTACAAGTAGATGTAGAATAGATAAAATGTTTGTTTTACTACTTAACTATTTAATTTTATTTTAAATTTGACCAATTATGACTCATCGATATTTTTTTTTTGGTCACACTCAAATATTACGCGCGAGATTAGAAGACTCACGTGATTGGATGAAAATTGACACGAGATCGACTGGTCTAAGGCGTCATTCTCGTGTTGGACTAGACTAATGATCGTTGTTTGAATCCCGGTCGGATGTAATGAGGGTGGTGTTTTTTAATAAATTGATTCACAATCTCCTTCCACGCAGATGCGGATATATTACCTGTAAAATGCTTCCTTCCTCATCCTTACTCCATTAGAGTAATTATCACAAATGCGTATAACCCGAACGGGTTAGTAAGACGTGGTGATTAAAAAAAAAAGTAATTTGTAAGCACATCCCATTTGCTATTTTCTTTAGCTTTTTCTCAAGAATGATGGAATTCATACATTACGATACAGCCGGTCCCACACTATTCGTGAGAGCGGACGAATGTTTCGGCCAAATATTCGCACGAATTTTCCGCCATAAGTATTACACGAATATTCACTTTATATGAGCCTCACACACGTCTTCTCGCGAATGTCTACCGCGGATATTATTATTATTATTAGCACTGCGTCTTACTACCCATTCGGGTTATAAGCACTTACGCTAATGTGCAATGGTTAGGGTGATTGTGAGATGAAATGAAGGACCTACAGTTTAACGTGGAATCCGAACCACGGTGGAGGCCTGGCATTCCCCAGTGAATATTCGAACAAATCATTCACTCTGGTGGTAGTCGACTGCCAATGCACAATGGACCGCGCCAATGATGACATAAATGATGTTGCTGCTGTAATTATTATACTATACACACATGTGGCGAGTTGGAGTTTGCCAGCTCTCACAGTAAAACAAACTTTTTCATGACAGCGTGTATTGATGGTAGGTTGATATTTCCTGCACATCATTGGAAGCTTTCTGCTTTTTGAATAAGTCATTGACGCAACACTGACATACAATACTCCACCCCTTTACCAACAATTCGTCTCATCTCTCTCTACCTTCAGACAGAAGGATTGTCAAATTTTGCAATAAATATTCTTTCATTTTCAATACAAACAATTTTATCATTTACGTCTTACGTAGTTGTAACTGAGTAATCAAAGTGTACATGTATTGAATAAAAACGTGTTTTAACAGAGTGTACTGGGTGACCTGGTGTTCTAGGGGTAAGGGGCCAGACTTCTGTGCCGGGGCTCCGGGGTTCAATCCCTGGTCCCGGTATAGATTTATCTGATTACCAAACCACTTCCTTCACCTCTGACAAAACGTGTATTAATCACAACTTGTGAATGTGTGGAATGCCAGGCCTCCACCGTAGTTTGGATCCCACGTTAAACTGTAGGTCCTCCATTTCATCTCACAATCACCCTACCATTACACATTAGTGTAAGTGCGTATAACTCGAACGGGTAGTAAGACGCGGTGATGATAGTAATAATAATAATAATAACCGAGTGTACTATTTTAAATGTTCGTTAATTTTAATGCGAGAGATGAAATTATTATTGATAGATAAAAAAAAAACATTTTTCCAGATTAAAATTTCGATAGATATACTTACGTTAACAATATTTTTCTTCCAATAATTTTAATGAGTACATTATCGTTACTTTTCTTTCTATACCACATTCCTAACCACCTCTTTCTTGGCCTCCCTTGCGGTCCTTTTTTTACATTCTTAGTTTCCATCATTTTCTTTGGCAGCCTCTCCTTCTACATCCTCATTACATGACCATACCATCTCAACCTAGCTTCCTCTACTATCTCATGTACTCCAACATCTTCATTACATGTCCATACCATCTCAGTCTTGCTTCCTCTACTATCTCATGTACTCCAACATCCTCATTACATGCCCATACCATCTCAGCCTTGCTTCCTCTACTATCTCATGTACTCCAACATCCTCATTACATGCCCATACCATCTCAGTCTTGCTTCCTCTACTATCTCATGTACTCCAACATCCTCATTACATGTCCATACCATCTCAACCTAGCTTCCTCTACTATCTCATGTACTCCAACATCCTCATTACATATCCATACCATCTCAGTCTTGCTTCCTCTACTATCTCATGTACTCCTTGTACTCCTACTCTTTCCTGGATAACTTCATTCCTAATCTTGTTTCTGATTCTGAGTAATTGAAATATTTTTGGTTTTGAAATAACTCTCATCTCTGCGACGTGTTGTTATAATGGTTATGTTATATTGTTATTGTGCACACAAATAATAATTTTTTTAGCTTTTTTTCCATATTTAGATAAACCATAAAGACTAAACACATATTTAATGTGACCCAATTTTTTTCTTTCTCGGGAGTGGTTTTTGGTCTGGTGTTGTCCTATTATATATTTAGGGCTGGTTTGAGACTACAGGCAGTTTTGTTTGTTAGCCTTAGCACACCTCAAGTGTGGTGCTGCACTAAATACAAGACAACACCTAGGTACCTAGACCAGAATGGAATGGACCCGTATCATTTGCGAAACTGACCCAGTCCATTCTGGTCTAGATACCTAGGTGTTGTCCTGTATTTAGTGCACTTGAGGAGTACTAAGTGTGACTATGGGACTGGTCCTAAGTTTGGATACTCTCCCGGTGGGAGAGCGTAGAAAGGAGAAATCCTCTTGCTTCAGATACACTTGCCCAAAACCTATTACAGACTGCCTCCATGTTGGCAAAGTCCTTCTGGCCTCAGCTGGCCATCTGGTCGGGCGGATTAGGCTCTGTAGCGTCATATGTGTGTGTGAGGGAGGGGGGAGAGGGGCTGGGGTCCACCACCCGCCACACACTAAGTGCTTGACAGTGCATACCAGATCTCAGCCCCAGGGACACCTGGTCAGAGCACCTCCTTGGGGTCTCCGTTGAGCAACTTAGGGTCGACGCTTCAGGAAACCAAATATTTGCCTAAGAGTGAGTTTCTGACCTCCTCCGTGACACTGATGTCACTATAGGTGAGGGAGGAGATGGTAACATATCATGGCAAGGACCAGGAATAGGACGTTTATAAAGTTTGCACCCAACCTTTTAAAGATTCAAGTTTTTATTATTGCAATTGTTATTCGTTTTTCAGGATTGTTTCAACTTCACGGACGTAGGAAAAGGCGGGGACCATCGCTCGCTGTGTGATTGAATGTTCAGAGAGTACAGCCGCGATGTGGGTCAGAGGTGGCCAGTAACGGGTCTGTTGCTCCCCAACACGAGCGTCACACGCTTTCTATCGTGTGTCCGGGGTGCAGAAACCCTCTCAGCACTGGTATTGTGTCCTGGCAATAAAAGATTCTGCCATTTTCAGCTGTTCGGGATGACATTAATCATGTTTGTTGCTTTCAATGTACTTCAACCCACTTATTATTGGATGGCAAATGTTCAAGGTCTACAGAAAGAACGGTAAATAACTTATAAGCGCTCGCCGTGATTGGTTGCTGACGGCCTACACGCGGGCACAAAAGAAATCACGCGTTTTATCACGTGCTCACTTTGAGGCGATTTTTCCTCAGAAAACTCACGAAGACTAGTAGTGATAACTGAAATGGCATCTTAAGGCTGAATTTATACATGTGAAGAAGGGAGGGAGGAGGGGGGGGGTTGAGAGCAAATAGAAACAAAATATTACAAATTTAATTATTTTGTCTAAATGGAGGATATTTTTGATATTTCAAGAGTTAAAATCAAGGACATGTTCGGGAAATGAAGACGTCCGTTCACCTTGGTCACAGGAACTGGGAAATGAACCAACATATTTTTCATAATCGTCGTTTTAATTTTATTAACACACTTTATCTTCGATGTTGGCTCTCATCACCTATTTCTCTCCAATTTAGGTGAAAAGGTTGAGGGTGATATGTTTTATAGTAAGTTCAGTAGCATTTATCGTGGATAAATAATTAAAAACCAAAACAGTTTCAGTGGTCGAATGGTCAAAGGTGTAAGCCAACTGACTAGACAGCCAATGACTGGTAGATTCGGGACTCAAATCCCGGCTAGATGTACTGAGAGGTTTTATTTCTAAATGGTTTTCCACTCTCCCTCTACTCAAATGTGTATACACTTCATTTGAATTAAGCCTTTCACATACTTAACACACTAGGTAATTAGTACACATGTGTATAACCTTATCAGATAGTAAGACGCGGTGTTAAATTAATTAGACCACCATATTAAAGGAGTGTGTCCTCTATAAATTATTCCCAATAGTTTGCAATATAAGGCTTGATAAACATCACAGAGAAATAAAATAATATATATTTAAAATAATTTTTTTTCTATAAGTTATAATAGTACATAATATTATAGCAATTTTTTAAATTTATTTTACAGACAATAAATAATTTGTATAAGAAATTAAAATATCGTAGGCACTACAAATAAATTACAATTATTAACAGAAATGAATATGTTATCAAATTAAAATACAAATATTATTACTAAAAGATAGATTTGTGACTTCATATCAGACTCTTAAGTCAAAGTCGACTTTAGATATGTCTTTTAACACGATCCAAATATGTTAATAGTAAGGTTCTTTTGAGATGCGCAAATATTTCATGAACATGCTTTTGGTATATATTTTTTATTTCCCTTAAACCTCATAATATGCCTTGATACAGTTTTTTGTTCTCAACTGATTGGTTTATTTATTTTTATGGTCCACACATAGACTAAGTGACTAATTAAGTTGTGAAGACAATAAATATATAGAAGGAAGAAGAAATTAAAGACCGTATTAATTTAAATGTTGTGTAATCAGACAGAAACAGGAAATAAATCTTCGTAAGGCACCTTATCCATCAGGCCAGTTGCTATCTGCTTGACGACTGCGGATATTCCTTCGGCGAAGAAAGGATTAATATCCTTGTTCAGGACCTCCCAGTTCTCGTTCAAGAACTTGTTGGTGTTATCACCTGAAATGACAGAACAAATCGTCAACAAATTGACAGAAGTCAACTGAACCTGTCCTGACCAATCAACTAGTCAGGTTTGTAATCAAACTATAAATAAACAATAAAATATACTAAAGCTGTCAGGTGAGTATTACATTATTTTTATTGGTTTATAAGAATGAATATTATTAGAGATAATTTAAAGTATAATTTTAATCAAATACCAAGAAAAATAATACTAACCTAAGATAAAAGTGCCTTTAATTAACTTATGGATCTTCTTAAATAATACTAACCTAAGATTAAAGTGCCTTTAATTAACTTATGGATCTACTTAAATAATACTAACCTAAGATTAAAGTGCCTTTAATTAACTTATGGGTCTACTTAAATAAACAATAGAATCTACTAAAGCTATCAGGTGGATATTACATTATTTTTATTAATTTAAATCAAAGAAATTTATAAATAACTGTGGTAAATTGGAAATGTCATCAGTTATGGATAAACAAAGATAATTACGTAGATTATTTTGAGATAAAATTATGAATCCAATTAAATAATAATACGCAATAAAGGATTTTTCAAATTGTTTATCATTGGTATGTTTTAATTATGATAATATGACATATCACTCTTGATTAAGTTTATCTAACAAATTCATTAAAGTTATTTGCCAAAAACTGAGCTGTAGCCGAGTTTCAGGGAAATCACTACCACGAAGTTTTGTTTTTATAAACATTACAAATATTATTAGTCAAGATGGATTAAATAACAAAACTATTACATTTGATAATCACGGCTATAGCTGCATCTAAATATCATATAATTTGAATTGAAAATTGACACCTGGACATGGGATTTGAACCCTGACAAAGCCCCGGGTTTGATTCTTGTGTCCAAGTGTTATTTTTAAACTTAAAAAATAGATTATTAGTTAAGGTCCGAGATTCCTGAAGGAAACCTATGAGAGAAAATATAAAAGGAATTTATTACATCCATAGAAAATTCTCAAACAATAATAATATGTTTTGATTAATTAACAGCAAGGGGTATGTTTTATAGGTAGGTATAACCCTGCTATGGAAATTAGAAGTACCTTTGAAGAGTAAGGAAATCATTTCATAGAGTTTTAAGTACCCATTGTCACATATACAGCAGAAACATGGACATTAAGTGTAAGAGAACAAAGGGGAGGCCATAAGAATGCAGTTTGTGAGGAGCATGTTAGCTGTCACAAGGAGGAACAGGATTAGGAATGAGGTTATCAGGGAAATAGTTGGAGTACATGAGATAGTGGAGGAAGCAAGACTGAGATAGTACGGACAAGTAATGAGGATGTTGGAGGACATGAGATAGTAGAGGAAGCAAGACTGAGATAGTACGGACAAGTAATGAGGATGTTGGAAGACATGAGATAGTAGAGGAAGCAAGACTGAGATGGTATGGTCATGTAATGAGATGGTATGGGCATGTTATGAGGATGTTGGAGGACATGAAATAGTAGAGGAAGCAAGACTGAGATAGTACGGACAAGTAATGAGGATGTTGGAGGACATGAGATAGTAGAGGAAGCAAGACTGAGATGGTATGAACATGTAATGAGGATGTTGGAGGACATGAGATAGTAGAGGAAGCAAGACTGAGATAGTACGGACAAGAAATGAGGATGTTGGAGCATATTAAATTTACTTTGACAAAAAAAGGTTTTGATATGAAAAATGAAGAAACAATTTTTCTCTCGTGACCTACATCCCCACCTAAAGATCAATTAAAAATGTTTAAAATTGATTGATATTGGTGACAACATTTCACTCATATTCTCATTGGTCCTTTTTAATAAGGTAACAGAGGGGGCTGTGTGTGTTCAACCACTAAACCCCCACCAAAGCACCTGAATCTGATGCAGTTTCTAATGTCTCACCTAGAGCCTTGTTTCCGTTGAACAGGTTGTCGAAATAGACGTCCATCTTTCCAACATTAATGTCCAACTTGCTTCCAGTCACACTCATGTGTTCCTTGTCCCCCTTATTAACCAACTCGTAATCCAGGTTGACCTTGATATCGGTGTTAGCTGCATCAGATCAATAATCAAATATATACATATTACAACATCTGCAGTAGCATTCTTAAGTAAATATATCCAACGGACAATACGAGACTCAAGTAATTATTAACGTTAACTTCTTCTTCTTATTATTATTATCATGGTTAAAATATAATCTTTCATTTTCTTATCGTTACTACAGTCTTACTAGTAGTTTTGTGACAGTAGGCCTCCCTCCATATTATTATCGTTACTACAGTCTTACTAGTAGTTCTGTGAACAATAGGCCTCCCTCCATGTTACTATCGTTACTACAGTCTTACTAGTAGTTTTGTGACAGTAGACCTCCCTCCATGTTATTATAGTTACTACAGTCTTACTAGTAGTTCTGTGAACAGTAGACCTCTCTCCATGTTATCATCATTACTACAGTCTTACTAGTAGTTCTGTGA
>CABFVZ010002804.1:0-43051 GCA_902151445.1 Timema monikensis
AAAAGGTAACGTCAAATAACACACCTCGGTGGCGTAATTAGCAAACGTGCTTGTCTAGTGTTTAGCTAGACTAATGAGAATGGGAAGATCAAGGTTCGAATCTCGCTCGGGTGAACTGAGGTTGGTTTTTATTGAATGGTTTCCACTCTCTCTCCACACAGATATGGGTTCACTTCCTATAAAATTCAACCTTCCCTATTCCTAGCCCATTATCTTGATCAGTAATAAAGCTCTAACCGGTAATAAGACGAAGTTCTTTAATTTAAAAAACTGTAAGACAAGTCTCTTCTTTTTAACAGAGGTCTGTAAACAGTTAGAAAATAATGCATATAAAAAATACTTTATCAAAATTGATCAGATCTATAAATAACATATTTTTTATCAACAAATGTTAAAGATATTGTATTACACTTTACCGTTATTAATTAGAAAAAACAAATAGTTTAGCTATATAATCTAATCTAATATTTATGTCCTATAGCATGTCGAGTTATAACATCTGTCATCACACATTAGTATGAATAAAACGACATTAATTATTGACTATAATTAATTCAGTTTGGTGAAGTGGTATGGATGTAACGCTGGTTTGGTACAGTTTCCCCTTCGTAGGGGAAGCTATGCCGTTAATCCCGTGTCAAATTTGGCATGTAAAAGAACCCTGGAAGGTATGTGAAATTACCTTTCCCAGCAAAATTGGTTGACCCTTTAGCTACCGCCCATAGAAATTCTCGTATACGGATATATTCAGCCGGTTCAGAAATTGCATGTAAATAAGTCAAATTAATAGTAACTTAATTTTTATAAATTAAATTTGGTATATCTCAAATGAATTTGTTGCATTTAAATAACAAAAATATTTCCAGAAAAAAAAAACATGCTCATTTTCCCCTTATAAGTGAATTATGTTGTGAATATTTTCTAAAACATTAAACATTTCGTTGAAATCTATTACATCTCAAATATGTTGTGGTAAGACTTGGGGCACTGTGATAGCCAAGATAAATAAGATTGATCAAATGTCCTTGAAACAATGTCTAATAAGTTTTGGCAACTATTATTTTAATGAAAATCATCACAGTGGAACCTGGATAATTCAAACTTCCGTGATTCGAAAGCGTTTTTAATTCAAATTTTCACCCGGTCCCGTGAATTTTGTATTAAAACAATCTTAAAAAACGTGAATAATTTTAATTTTGTATTGATGTGTTTGAACTTTTAGTAAGTTGTAATGTACTGTGCAATATTGTTTACCAACTTCTAGTTGCAACGCCGTGTTGTTATAATTTTGGGAACAGGGGAGGCGACGTTTAAATGTGGCCAATCCGCTTGTTCACGCCCCTTCCCCTAGCACACTACCCATACCTCTTTGTTTACACGTACAGTTCTGTACTCCGTTTGTCAAGGTAGAAACTCTCAAACGGCTACGTACGCTGTTCTTAGATATTCGTCCGTAGCGATATTCTTGTGACGTGCGAGTTTATTTTGTTTTGCTGTTTAGATTTTGTTTAGTTCTAATTTTATTTAGTACATACTCTGCAGTAGGGTTGGTATGTGTGTGTGTGTATGTGTGTCATGATGTAACTGTCCAAGCCACAGTCCTATTAATAATTAACTTTGACCTAAAAGTATCGGTGATAAAAGAAGTGGAACGGAGAATTCCTTTTGAAAAACTAACTTAATTTGAAATTTTGGATAATTCAAATTTTTTCCTGCTCGCTATAAGTTTGAATTATCCAGGTTCCACTGTATATTTACATCTGTATTAAAAAGTCCTGAAAAATTAGTTTAATGCTTATGCATATAAGCATTAAACTCTAAAATATCTAGTATTTAACTCAGCATTCGCCGTATATGTAGCCAATCTGTGGTAACTGAACGTTTACCTTGGAGGTTGTCTATACGTCATAAACGTTATGAGATTACGTGATGATAGTGATCATAAAGGTGTGGGGCCAGTGGAAATTTTGATCATAACTTATACATGATTAACCATAAAAGGATGACCATAGCTACACTTCCTCTTTCGGGAAAAACATATAGAATACCACCGTGAAATGAACTCATGACTTCAAGATTAGTAGTCAGGGGCTATACATAAAGGACCAGTAAATTGAGTATGAGATGAATTTTTACTAGTTTTAATTTATAAAATGAATTAATGGCATTTAATTTAAGTGAATTAAATATTAAATCGTATCTTAATAAGGGCAAAAACCAACTTCAGTGTGCGCATGGACTAAGGCACGATTTGATTCTGGTCGGGTGTACTGTAGTTGATTTTCCTAAACGGTTTCTCATTCTCTCTCAACGACAAAGCAGGTAAACTGCCTCTAAATTAAACATTTTTAATCCATAAATCACTTCCGTAATTAGTACATAGGCGTATAGCCCAGGCAGGTAATGAGACGCAGTGATAAAAAAAAATTGTAAAAATTGCATTTTTGTAAAATAAGCATGCCACATTTATCTGCCATGTGCCATAGTAGATCATAAAACGACGATAGAATATAAACAAACATAAAAAAAAGAAAGAAGGAGGTTGTAAACACTAAATATTTACGACAACTATGTTGGCTGTCTGCTGCAGTGACATATGTATTATTTACTGTGCTTTAAAAGTTGAAACCAATCCAAAAAACACGGTTGTATTTCAATGTTCTGCTTTCAAACATTGAATGCTCGTCTCTAGGGGATAGGCTGAAGAGCCACCGTGCTTTCTTTGGGTTTCCAAATGTACGTGTCGGAACAAATGAAACTGGAATTTCTTTTACTCTTTACAAATATTTTAATGATCAAAACATCAGTAATTTTGGTAGGTAATGTGGGCTTAGGTCTGATTTTACGTTGAAAGGTAAGTCAAGGTTTGCTAGATGCATATTTTTACCGATTTTTTTAATGTTTTTTAATCTCCCTTTAGGAGAATATAAGGTTTATATACATATTTTTTACTTTACCTTACTCATCCTCTCCTACTTAATTTAACCTAAGTGAAAAAGCCAGATGGATAGTAAGACATGGTAGAAATTAATTTAAACAAAACCTTATTATTTATTTCAATAAATTTATTTTGGATAGTTAGACTATAGACTGTATTTCATCTTAACTATACTTAGCTCCGCATATTTCTAACCATTCAGATTAAACGCTTATGTAATAACTAGGCTAATGCTAATTATTCACGTTTTTAAAGATTGTTTTATAACAAAATTCACGGATCCGGGTGAAAAATTTGAATTAAAAACGCTTTCGAATCACGGAAGTTTGAATTATCCAGGTTCCACTGTGATGATTTTCATTAAATTAATAGTTGCAAAAACTTATTAGACATTGTTTCAATGACATTTGATCAATCTTATTTATCTTGGCTATCACAGTGCCCCAAGTCTTACCACAACATATTTGAGATGTAATAGATTTCAACGAAATGTAGCCTAGCTAGCTAGGCTAGGCTAGGGATGAGCAAGGATATATTTATAGGAAATGTACAAGAACTATGTGCAGGAAGTGTGGACAATTATTTTGAAAGAACCACTCTCAGTACACCCGACCGAGATTCGAACCTCATCATAATGACTTCCCATCATCGGCAGTTTATTTAAAATCCAATCCATGATGTATAGTGAACAGATTTTCTGACTATAGCTACAGTGGTCCCTTGATTGATCCTTGGTGCTTACATATTTTCTGTGAAGCAGTGGGTTGGAAATAGGGTCAAATAAGCATCCTAGTATTAAATAAGATGCTAAATGGATAAATAAGTAGCAGTTTGGGTCTAGAAAACTGAGAGAAATGGCAGGAAGTTTCGTTTTGCTGACCACATTACACCATCTTTATGCAAATTTTAAAACTATCTTGGCCAAAATGCAGCAGCCACTTGGTTGGAATAGCTCGTCAGTGGATTAACTCCATGGAGTTATTTTGGTTCAAATCCAAAATTTTATGAATATTAATTTGGATTATTCTACAAATCTTGAGAATCCAAGCAAACTCCAGATCTTGGGAAATTTTATGAATATAAACATGTATAATAAGATTATATAAAAATGTGTATTATAGAAAAACTAATAAATATTTTGTTGGTCATGATAAATTTACTATAACATTTATAAATTAAATTAACTGTCACTTGGATGGAGAAGTCTAGAGTAGCCTATATATTGGAGCCTGAGATTATGGTAAGTATTTTAATTTTATGTGTCTCTGAACCCCAAAAATTGAGTTTTTCTGCTCTGTTTGATAATATATCTGTGGCCACAGATCTAAAACAGTTTAGTGTATTTTGTTTAAACATGATATATAAATGTAAATCAATGTTATTGATGAGGTTTACCCTAGCCAACAAATTAAGGTTAGCCTATAAATGAGTGAATTTTGTGAATTAATTTTTCTGTGTGCAAAATGGCCATAATTATTTGGTTCAAAATTGATATCTAGAGAGTCTTTAACCTGAAAAATAACACCTTATATTTGTATTTTTTGGAAAAACTCTGAATAGCTTACTGATATGTTATTTCCAATAGTTTGAAACCTTTAAAATATATTTTAACGATTTTGCTTTAAAGTCTATATCCGAGTATTGTTTTTTTATAACAAACAAAACTATATAAGTTATTTGTTTTTTACGGGGAAAATTTGTTTATGGATAGGTTAATAATGATATTTTTCAAATTTATGTATTACAAGTCATGACATTAGAAATTTGTATTTGGTTTAAAATTGGTTTCTGTCTAGTTCTTTCATTATAAATAATTATATATATATATGATCAATTTTGTTTTTTCTGAAAAATTCATTAAATGGTAGTTTACTGATAACAGGTTTTAGAATATATTGAATTTAATTAAAAACAGCTCTAGTGATTGTGTTAAAAATAAGTATTTAGTATCTGCTTTTGTCTGATAATAAATAATATTTTTTAATCCCACAAAATAATAATGATTAAGGATAGGACATTTATGATACATTCTAGAGAATTGGTAGTGTTTTGAAAACGACCTATATGATTGAGTTGAAATTTGTATCTGGAAAGGTTTTTTTAATATTAACTAGGATTATATATTTATTTTTACTATCAATTTAGAGCTTTTTATATTATTTTTTTAAATAATGTATATTTGAAATTTTATTCCCAAACTTTAATACACTAAAAGAGAGAGTTTGTATGATTGTGTATATGATGTTAGCTGTGATAGCTACAGAACATTTTAAACACACCAAGCTTCTGTTTCATTTCACAAGACTATTCAGGATGGTGTTGATTAGGTACAACATAAAGACGAACTGATGGCCATGACTCGTTGACCCAGCGACACCCAGTGGAGATCAAATCAATCTAGCACCCCTCCAGATAACTTGTTTATTTTTCGACGCCTAATATAGAGATTTTTTTCAGTCTAGGATACTCATTGGTCCTTCCTTACTCAAATAAACACTAATAGTTTTTGAGTAATTGAAATATATTTGGCTACGGTACATATAAAGGTAGTTTTATTTGCACAGACACACTAATTTCTGAGCTTTAAGGAGCTATATTGTGCTCTAGTAGAGCTATTACTTATTTCCAAATTTCTCTTTGGACAAAAAAATATTTTTATATATATATTTTAGTTTTCAAAATTCACTCTAAATTTTAAACCATGTCTCTTTTGGTGATTTTTAAATGCATATTGGATTAAATAGTACCATTTAAATGACTAAGGTAAGAACTAAGTATTTTTTCTCTTAATTTAAGGTGAGTAAATTTAAAAACTAATATAAGGAGGTGCATTCATTGTATAGTGTAGAGAGGAGGTAAGACCAGCGTGTTAAATGACTTCTAGGAAACTAAACTTCAGGGGTTCGATTTAAACTTGAAACTCCATCCACTCATATCCATTGCAAGAATGACTCCTTAGAACATGTATCCATCAATAAGTAGCTATAGCTTTGATCCTTAAAACTAGACTGTGAATTAATATGTATGGAAGACTGGCAATATATGCATTTATTATTGAAATGAGATGCGAGAAAAAATGCACAGTTAAAAGAACAAGGATCGCAATTAAAATATTATTATAAAATTACAAGTTATAAAAAACAGATATTGGTACAGATTATCAGGAGTAAATCACTTCTGACTATATATCTTAAAACTCGCCTTGCTCGTTGTGGGCTCCATGCCCAAGCCCCTAGCGAGTGTAAACTAATGTAATTCCAGCGTTGTTTTAAACGTTGATTTATTTTTACAATTTTATGATTCTAGTTGTCACATAATTTTGTCAGAAAATTAAAAAATATGTGTAAAATGTGAAAAATTTACCTAAAATAAAAAAAGTTAGCTATGGTTTAATCCTTTTTTATGATTTAGCCACAAGAGGTCTCCAAAGAAAGGTCCACACTGAATTTAAAGTTGCTCTGCTATTTTGAATTTTGTTTTAGGGGGTTATGAATTATATTTTTGTTAACTTTTTGTAATTTTCCCGTTGGTAACAGGCTAGAAGATACAAGTTTGCCAAAGTTCAAGTTTCTAACTCATCTGGAAGGGTGTAAACAATAATGTCAAACAGTGAATGAGTGAATCAGCCATGTGGCTTAGTAGTAGAGTGATGTTTTTTAGATTGAAAAGATCCTCCCTTCATCATATGATATTATAAGACATGACTTTGAGATGTTCAGCTTTGTAGGAGCTTACTCTGTCACTTCCTTAGTGTTCTCCCTAATGATCTTGGTTGATAATTTTCAAAACAAGTAAGCCTGCATTCCTTTTCAATATATTTTGAAATTTGTCTAATGTAGCCTCCAAGCTGTACACGGCACAATACTATCTAATTATTTATGAAATAAATACAAAGATTCTGATTTTTCTATATCTCGTTTCAAAACTTTATGATGGTATTGGGAAATGTTCAAAAGCGTGACTGAATTGATATAAGAGAGCTATGCATGTCATTCCTCTCACAAGCACTGATCACAGATTTGGTGTTAACTGCATCTTGAGTATTCAGCAAAAACAAAACCTAAAGAAACTCAGTCATAATAATTCTCTCTTTCCTTCTTGTTTCCGTTGTTGCTATAAATTCCATCACCAAGAATAGTGCTTAAAGTTCTGTCAACGAGCATCGTTGACTTTGGCGCTACCTAACTGAATTATATTATGCTACTATAAAGATACATGGCTGACTCACTCACTGACATATATGTTTACCCACTTCTAGATGAGCTAGAAACTTGATATTTGACAAATGTATAGCTTCTAGCTTGTAACCGACAGGAAAATTCCAAAAAGCTAAAAATTTAAATTTTTAACCCCTGAAAATATTCAAAATCGCGGAGCAACTTAAAAGCCGGTGCGGATCTTTCTTTGAAGGTCTCTTGTGGCTAAACGGTAAAACCTATCAAAAAACGGCTCTGGAATTACGTTAGTTTACATTCACTTGCAAATAAAACTCGCCGGGGGCTTGGGGGCGGAGCCCCCAAAGAGAAAAGTGAGTCGCTGTATATTATCAGTTGTAAATAGCTTACATATATGAAGTTTAACTAGCTTCCACTGCAAAGGGTTCTGGATTATTTTTGACAATTATTTTGGAAATGTTATTTTAAATAGGTTAACTACTGTATTTATGCATTTATATTCATATTAATTAAAATATGCACTTATATTTGAAATATTCGCCAAAAACTTGTGTACATTTGATATATGTTGGCTAAGATAAGTGTCTGTAAAGCTGGTTTATAGATACCAACAAAGGAGATATATACGATATATATCGTATGCATGTATGAAATAAACCGCAGCCTACTCTTAACCTATTGAATTAACGATATTGACGAAAAGCATTTAATACATATATTCACTCATTTGATAGCGTGAGCAAGGAAGGAAATGACCTTAATTTTTTTTAACATATTTCTCTTTTTCCTACCTTCTAACCATTACATTTTTTTTTGTCATGACGCCCGCGTGTCAAGGCATATGTTATTTTAACTTTTACGTTCGTGTGGTCACGCAATTAAGAGGACAAAAGCAATGCCTTCACAATGTCGCAATGATAGTCACGGCGATTGAAAGAGAATTCTATGAAATGAATTCGCTTTCACCATACCTTCTCATATATAAAAAGTATTGTAATTACAACAATATGCCTCGTGCTTATGACGGACCTCTTATACGTTACTGTACTAAAATAAATGGAGTTCTGAAATATCTATCTATTCCTATGTCCAACTTTCTAACATTACCTCAGACTACAAACTATGTGGTTTGATTAATTTTGTTGAGATTTGATCTATATATATATGTTAGGTGATACAATAATTTGGCCTTAATTTAAACTATAGCCCACAAATTAAAGGTAGTTTCCTGATTTATAAAAATATAAAAATGACACAATGCTTTTGCTCAAAATGGATATCTAGGAAGTGTATGTTATATTATGATATATATAAAAAATAACTTATTATAGAGTATTTCAATAGTGAATTATATTTTAGAATTTATATGTTTATAACTAAATAATATTTCGTATTATTATATAATTATTTTATTTTAGAAAATGCATTAACGGTTAACTGATAGGCCTAACTTATATTAGAAAATTTAGTCGATAATTATTACAAAATATATGATAATGTAGGCTATGTAAGACTATGTCATAACATTCGTTTTTTGAAAGATTAGTTCGATCAATTTTAATTAAAATCATATTTATATTTCAAAATATTTGTAAACCTAGTTCAATTAATTGATAATTCAAATCATTTAATTCCAAAATATATAGTTTTGATGATTTTTTCCGCCATGTCTTAGTAGTACCCTTGCGTGATACATGCATACATTAATTATGAAACTGAAATAGTGATGTGAAATATATAATTTATAATCTACAGACATTTGCATGGAAGGAAAATAGGAAAGAAACAGTAAATTCCATTTTCTGTAATCCCGACTGGAATTCAAATCCCAATATATACATCATATACCTAGAAAAGACAAAGGTAATACGATATACTATTCAACCATTGATGATCGATTGTGATCAAATTAGTTGTTTTTTTTCCCATCCATACTATTTATTTTGCTTTCACCATTTATATTACAATAATGTAAATGAGAAAGTTTGTAGTCACGATATAGTCTAAAGGAAGATATAAACTAAACCCTAGCGGCTGTCAGAGAAGTATTTACTAAAGTTGGAGCACACTAGCGATACGTGTGGAGTTAGTCATTACTAATCAAAAGCCGTCAGTTATATTCACTGGACCCGCAACATCTTGTAATAACATTCGGTGGCTAGTAAACACATACATTGGTGGGCCACTTTGTTGCACCCAGTGCGTGTGTGTACCGGGTTTGTCCTTATGTTTACTGTTAAGGAGCATGTTAAAGGAGCGTTGACACAGCTCTCTAAGGACACTTTGATATAGGATCCTTTGAGTGTGGGTGTTGGTTCAATCCAATGGATGCCTAATATTTTATAGATTATGATATTAAGTTTCTACTTCCTTCATAAATTGGCCTGAGGCGTTCCGTTAGATTGGTTCATTACTAGTGTGATTGTTAAGTATGTCAATGGTTTGAGATGTGTGGTTCCCTAAAGACGTGGTGGCTCTAGACCCAATTGTTCTATGTTAGCTATCTATATTCATATGCTTGTTTGGATGCAGGTAGGCTTCCACCATGTTGGCGTACTCCAGAAAATAGATCGATTAACCATAGTGTAGTCGGTACCTCTTTGTTCACTCATCTTGATCGTAGGTGAGATATTCTTCTTCCACGACACAATAAGTGTCCATTAACCCACTTCCGTGACCACGTGAAAAGTAACGCGCAACTCTCGCAGTAGAATAGACTACTGATGACGGGTAGATCGACGTTCGAATCTCGGTTGGGTGTACTGAGAGTGATTATTCCAAAATAGTTTTCCACTCTTACTCCCCACAATGCTTTTACATCTATACTTATAAAATAACATGTCCTGATTGACTGACTGACTGACTGACTGATTCATCATCGCCGAGCGCAAACTATCAAGGCTACAAGCATGAAATTCGGACTGTATATTCATTTTGTTATGTAGGCACCCACTAAGAAAGTATTTTAGAAAATTCCACCCCAAAGGGGTCAAAATAGGGGATGATAATATGTATGATAATATGTATGAAAGTCCGTCATTTTGAAAGTTACATAAACAAAATTTTGTATTTCGGTTATTGACGTAAAACAAATAAATACGTGTTTCAGGAATTTTGGAAATTTTATTTAATAAGGGATGAAAAAGGGGGTGAAAGTTTGTATCGGACTTGCATTATTTTTGATCTGAGGTCAAGTTATGGTCATCAACGTAACGTAATATTTTAAATTAATCTGTAAATACATATGTATATTTTCGTATTTGTATAAAATCAACTTCCACGCGAGCAAAGCCACGGGCAACAGCTATCTAGTTTACTATAAATATCATAATTATAATAATAATACATAGACATAGTAATAAAGGGCTTTGGTGCATACTTGAAACATCAGTAATATCCGGTTAAGAAACTTGTCCCTGATTGTTAATGAGAATGAGCCGGTTTCCTTTGTGACCAATAATCCCTATAATTAGGTTACAGAATTCCCTCTGAGGGCTGGTTGTTCCATTTAATAGCCCATCTCACCATCTGGATAGAGCATGAATTTAAGTAGATATTTTAGGTAGTGCCAGGTGTTGCATAGTAATATAGCTCCCTGTAGTTTTTATTATAGAACCATAGACATGAAATAAATTTAAACATTTTACTGTATTTAAAAAAAAAGAAAAAATATTTAATTGATCACAATTTTCTCTTTAATCAAGTGAATAATGATTAAAACTGCTATTTTATTATCTCTTTCTTTCTCTGGCTCTAGAATTTAATGGGAATTTCCAAAATCTCTTTCAATCTGTCTTGATAAAATTCCTTTAAAGTATCCATCAGCTCCCAATTCTGGGGTAATCTATGTACTTAACATCTGTGGTATCTCCCATTGATATTTTTATATTAATACATTAGATATGGAATACATTAGATACAGGCATTGTGTTACAATCTGTAAAGGTTGATACACTATCAACCGCTAGCACAAATCTCATACATATATATAGCTTATTTTTTACAAATACAAATAAAACTATATGAATTAACATATTTGTTCCTATACATTCTGAGACTTTACTTGAATAAATTATATTTATATATATTATATATAGTATATGTATATATATTTATATATAGTATATGTATATATATATTTATATATAGTATATGTATTTATATTTATATATATAGTATATGTATTTATATTTATATATATAGTATATGTATATATATTTATATATATAGTATATGTATTTATATTTATATATATAGTATATGTATATATATTTATATATATAGTATATGTATATATATTTATATATATAGTATATTTATATATAGTATATGTATA
Source organism: Timema monikensis (assembly GCA_902151445.1). Classification (NCBI taxonomy): domain Eukaryota; kingdom Metazoa; phylum Arthropoda; class Insecta; order Phasmatodea; family Timematidae; genus Timema; species Timema monikensis. The sequence goes on from CABFVZ010002804.1 coordinate 11,450, forward strand.
TATATTTATATATATAGTATATGTATATATATAGTATATACTACTCCAAAGCTACATGGCTGATTCAATCACTGATATTAATGCTTACCCACTTCCAGATGAGTTAGAAATTTTAAATTTGGCAAACTTATAGTTTCTAGTCTGTAACTGAAGGTAGGATTTCAAAAAGTTAAAATTTTTAATTTTTAACCCCCGAAAAAAATTCAAAATTTCTGTGCAACATTAAAGTTAATGTGGACCTTTCCTTGAAGGTATCTTGTGGCTAAACGGTAAGCCCTATCAAAAACGGCTATGGAATTACATTATTTTAAATCCATTTGCAAAGAAAACTTACAGGAGTTTAGGGGGCGGAGCCCCCAACGAGCAAAGAAAGTAACTCTAGGAGCCCTTATTCAGCTAAACAATCTTACGTTACCCTCCCCCCACTTATAATAACCGGCAATTTAATGTTTAAAAATCTTCGTGAAATGTGACATCCTGTAAGTAAGTTCCGTCAAAAACACGGTGTGACCATTTGGTTGGCACATTTTTAAGAATTGCTCTTATGCTCTCCTTTTGGTAGTATTAATAATAATAATAATATAATAATAATAATAATATTTAGCACCACGTCTTACTACCCATTCGGGTTATGCGCTTTAAGCACTAATTACTCTAATGGATTAGGAATTGGGAAGGTTGAATTAGAGGAAGTGAACCCGCATTTGCGTGGAGGGAGAGTGGAAAACCATTATAGGAAAAACTACCCCCAGTTCACCCGACCGAGATTCGAACCTCGGTCTCCACGTCCTCAGCAGTCAAGCTCAACACGACAAGCGCGTTAGCCAACTACGCCACCGAGGCGGGTTTTTTGGTAGTATTAAATCTTGTCAATATGCGTCTGCATCTGCGTCTCAGGCTAGATGTTTCTGTGGTCTTAATATCTGCCCTTTTCAGGGTAAGCAATCTTATCATTGAAAGAATCAGCAATTCCTTATCGTTACCTGTTATCACAAGGATTGGATCAAATTTATTTGCTAATTTTAATTATATACACTCTTAAGTTTAGAATAATACAAATTCATTTTCTACACATAATAAAGTAAACATTTGGTGAATATCTGTCATGAAAAAATGAAATTAGTTCAAAGTTTAGTTATTTAAATTAAAATAACATTTTTTAATCATATTCTATTATACACAAATATTTAATAACTAGTGGTAATACTGTTAGAAAAAAATCAAGATAAACGCTGATGCTGAAACCATATTATATTTATTGTGTCTATATAAAATGGTTTCTAAAATAAATGGCATAAATACTGAACTTAATTTATGTCCCTTATCATCACACCTTAACTCTTGTAAGCTTAAGACCAAAAGCAAATTTTATCATAAATGAGCGATCACATGTAGCTTTTATTTTTCTAATAAAAATAGCGGAGACTGATTTTTTTTTTTCTAGTTCATAACTTCAAAGTTAGTGTGAATAAAGATTTGGATCTCTAAAAGATATGTCCTAAATGTGGTCTGCTCTATTCTTTAACGACCTTTCTACACGATCAACCAAGTTCCTTGAGTCATTAAGATGAAGACAATTTACTAAAATTCACGAGGCATGAAATGGGATGTGTTATCTTTTGATTTTCTTTCTCTCCTTTTATGTTCTTTATTCTTCTTCTTTTTTTTTATTTATTTTTAGTGACACTTTCCACTGGTTAAGTATGGCTTGATTGTGGTCTGATGTCATGGAGTTTTTTTTTTACCAAAATATGTATTATAGAAAGGCAATGATTAGAAATGAATTACAAAAGTAGGAAATTCAGACAATCTGAATTCCATAAACACTTTTACTCACAATTAGTATCGAATAGTTTTAGTAAACTAAAAGTCTTGGATATGATTTTTAGCAAGGATTTTTTTTTAAAACTGGTGAAGTTTGCGCCCGGTTTTCGCAATTATGAGAACACGTTCCAATCACTGGGTCTTAAGTTCGTTCTAAGGTTGAGGTAGTTTGTAAGTCATGATGACTATATGAATAGGAAGCTTATTTCCAATTATTGGAAGGTCAGGATTCATATCCCATGATGTTTAGCTAAAATTGTTTTCTATTAATGGATTCCTACTTTTCTTCAAAGAGAATGAAGATTAATATAAAGTGTTCTCTCTTACGACAGGTTCATTCCTTTTGACAGACCACTAATGACCCCTGTTCTCTGCTTCCTCCTTTATAACCCAGAATTTACTTATTTCCTTCAAGTCATGCAATATTTGAATCATACTTCTTCCTAAGCTCCTCTTTGTATCAACCGTTTATTCTATAACATAATTCAGAAGACAATTTCTCTTAAGGATGTGTTAAATCCAGTTTAATGTGTACCAAAGAATCACATTCAAAATGGTTCTCTTTCCACCTACTCTTCTTATGATTTCATTTTTAACACTGTCTGTCCAACTGATCTTCTCAAGTATTATTCAACACCACATTTTAAAGAATTCGTATACATTTCTTCTGGATTATATCTTCATTATCGTTATCTCCAAAATCGTAATAAAAGTTTGTGTTGTCTATAATGGCTGTAGGCTATGGCGGTAAAAATAACCGTACTGATAATGTTAGATAGGATATAATTAGTAATATAGCGCAGTATAAACACATAGATAAAAGGGTTATAATATTTTATTGAGATTTTGTTTGATAATGATTGAGCACGTGCTACCTTTATTTATGTCCATAAAATCTTTCCTTTCTCAAAATAATTTGAACTTTAAATAGCTTTTGGACACAATGTTCGTGGATTCAAACTCTGCTTTGGTCGACGGATTTTTCTTGAGTGATAAAAATCCGTGGCACAGTATTCATCGAAGAGGAAGCGAATCTATCGGTCTTAAGTTGATTGTGGAGTGTAATCTAGCCCTGGAATTTATCCCTGGAAAGTTTGAGAATACAGCTTTCGCGACAAAAATAATTGTAAGCCCTTTGTAAGTTGTTCATAGATATTCTTAAGTGCTGATACGAGTATAATCGTAGGGTTCAGAAAGTGAAAGTTAAATACCACAAATAAATAAAAAAATATAGTATTCTATCAGGAAGAAACTTTTACCTAAATGAAATTTATTTTGTATAACATGTCATTTATAACACATTAAACTGATTTAATAAATATATTTATGTTATCTTTTTAAAAGTTTCTGATTTAAAAATTCATTACTTGGTGTATACAGTGAAACCTGACTTAATTCGAACTTCCTTAATTAAAAATCGTCTTTATTTATAATTTTCCTCCCAGTACTGTAGACTTTTTATTAAAACAACAAGACGTGTATTAAACACAATTTTTTAATGTGGGGAATGCCAGGCCTCCACCGCGGTTCGTAATCCACGTTAAACTGTAGGTCCTCCATTTCATCTCACAATCACCCTACTATCACACATTAGCGTAAGTGCGTATAACCCGAATGGGTAGTAAGACACAGTGCTAATAATAATTATAATAATAATAATAATAATAATAATAATAATAATACTATGTGTCTGGGCTACATCATTCGTTGCCTTAATCTGTGGAAAGATTAGTCAGTACTAATGTACGTTGCTCAGGGGACGCCCTAATGAACTATATTCCGTTCACGATAGGTTTTTACCTGGATGACAGTTCGAAAAACATATGTTTAGATTTTGGGTTGCTAACATTTGTAAATGATCACAGTTTTGTCATAAATGTAAAGATCTTTAATTACCTGTTATATATTACATTCAAAATAACGTAAATTTAAGTTTTCTCATACTATTTCATTTTTTCAAATAATTTATTTTTATCCAGCTCGAAACGATATTTTAAACATAATTAAAAGTACTTATTTTTCGTTTTGGAACGTTACTGATTTTGTGTTATGTAGTGCACACATCAATATCTTTTAATACAGGCATCGTATTTACTTGGAAAATAGAAAATTGTTGTCATTTTTTTACATACAATTAATGATTTTATGATTATTTTATCTTATTTTGAAATATTTAACTGAATAAAATATTGTCATTAAATGCATATTTGCATCATTGTAAACAACTTGTTTACCGTTATGTTCAATCATATGGCTTAGATTCGTCAGCCGCCATTTTGAAGCTATTTTCATTAGAAGTTCTTGTGAAAGTTGTGTTAATATATTTTTAAGGGAAATAAAATTAAAAATAAACTTTGTGTTCGACCTCAAATAAATATATAGAAAATATTGACATAAATTACTGTGGTTAACTATCACATTATTATATTACCATCTGTTTTCATTACAGTCATCCAAAGTGATAGATGTCAGCTGTTGGCGTAAGATGTCAGCTGTTGGCGTAGTGATATATAAGGGATTACTTCTAGTAACATTTCGAGCTGTCATCCAGGTAAACTTAGCTCGTGAATGCCTTATAATTGAACATCCTTTCCATGTCTCGGTGAGATGAGATGATGGTGATAGTGAGTTTGAGGGTGTAGAGACAGTGGAATCACTTATACTTAACCTAACCCTTAAAAACCAAACCACGGTGACCATTGTGGTAGTCTCGCTTTTGGAAAAAATACCCAAATACCAGTCAGGAATTGTACCTGGAATCACTAGGCTCATAGCCATGTGCACTGTCCACTACAACAAGATGTAATTTATTGTATTACTACATTAAGCTGGCTTGATATATTGGTACTGCCAAACACGAGAATAAATATCATACTTACTTGAAGTTCTATGACTAACTTAAAATTGTAACACTACCTCTCAGGCTCTAAATTATTATTATTATTATTATTATTATAATTATTTAAATTTTTATTATTATTTTTATTTTTATTATTATTACTATTAGCACCGCCTCTTACTACCCGTTCGGGTTATACGCACTTACGCTAATGTGTAATGGTAGGGCGATTGTGAGATGAAATGGAGGACCTACAGTTTAACGTGGTATCCGAACCACGGTGGAGGCCTGGCATTCCACACATTCACAAATTGTGATTAATACACGTCTTGTCAGAGGTGAAGGAAGGGTTTGGAAAACAGATAAATATAAGTGCCGGGACCGAGGATTAAACCCAGAACCCCCAGCACAAAATTTTGACACCTTACCTCTAGACCACCATGTCACCAATGGCTCCAAAAAGTGAGTTTACAGTGGATGTTCTAGAAAAAAATCAAATAAAAAATTGTCACTTTCTTCTAGACGAGGCCTGTCCAGACTCTAAGTCGAATAAGCCTATTGAGTGAAGTTTTTACGATATGGTTTTCCAATCTTCCTTTATTAAAATTGTGGTACGCTTTCTATAAATATAACCTTTTTAATATCTAAAAACCTTTAAAATATTCAATAAACAAGGGTTTAACTCGGAACGGGTAGTGAGATGCGGTTCTAATAATATTAATGAACTAAGAAATATACCTAGTGCTTTGATATAGTGCTTTGGCCTAAGCACACACACACACACACACACAAACAACAGAAACACACATATACCCATGCCCATAAATCACACAAGTAACAATATACTTACGATTCTGGCAGTTACATAGAAGTTAGCGAGCATTTATGTCATCCACAAGAGCTTAATTTGTTGATATTTCTACGATTTTTAGTATTTAAATATGAGATGTTGGGCCAAACAGATCGTATTTGGGGTCCACAAGTGGCCCACGGGCCCTGGAATGATAATGCCTGTTTTGGAGTAATTCAACAATTCAAGTTTTTACAGGGGAAGTCATCAAGAACCATCCATTTTTCATTAGAATTTACAACGATTCTGAGCAGAAACTCTGGGCTGAACAGCTCATAGGTCACCTTCGACAATAAGCAGGTAGTTAAAACCGTCGTCGAACTTGTTAGTCCTTCCTTGACAATGACTGGAGACATTATCGTTGTATTCATAATTATAGGTACCGAGAGGTGGATTTTAATTAAATATCTTTCAACTATTCCTTTGTGCAAGTTTGGGTAGATTTTATCTAATTTATGCCTTACTCATATTTACATCTTTAACATGAACAGGGACATATCCCAGATGGGTAGTAAGACAATGTGCTTATGGACTAACCCCTCCCTCCCACACTCTTCAACGAATACTATTTAAACGTGAAATTTAAAATAAAAAAGAAACTGCTAACATGAAACGCTTAAAGGTAGTTAGTTAGTTAGTTAGTTAGTTAGTTAGTTGACCCCTTTACTGTTGCACAGTGTAAATGAGATTTATCTGACTCGACCATTAAATGGTTTACGAGAGGTGAGTTTGTTTTATGTTTATAGCGTCTGTTAATGACCTGTGTACAGTTCGGTGCATTTGTACAGTCCGATTTTAAATGGAGAGGCCTTATAGGAGTTAAAACATTTAAACGTTTTTTGCAGTCAACATTTGTAACATTTAACTAGATTTTTAGAATTATTTCATAGGTTTGATAATATAAAAAAAAAAATTGATTTCTTCAGATCACTTGACTCTCTCGACGTCTGAATACGTCCAGCCAAGAAGTCACTCTTGCAAAATGTTAGACTGCCGTTGACTAGGAGATACGGGTACAAATACAGATCGGGTTTACAAAATTTGTTTTTTTCCCTAAATGTTTTTTCACCCTCACTCCACCCAAATGAATGTGGGAATACTTCCTCGAAAACAATTCAACCTTAATCATCCCTAGCTCATTAGCGTAATTAGCAAATATGCGGATATCCCGAATATATAATAAGACGTGGTTTTGTATAAAATGTTAAATTAAATCTGGCAGCTTATAAAACTCTCAGTTGTGTTTCTAACTATGAAAAATGGACAGTGTTGCTAGATTCTAATAACCAGAATCTTTTATAAACTACAAAAATACATTATGTTTCAGTGCGATCAGTGTCGAAATATTGAACTTTATTAATATTACTAGGCTAGTCTTGTTTGACACATAATTATACTGAAATCTTCATTCAATATAGTTATACAAGTTTGTGCTGTTAAACAGGTTTTTTTTAAATTATAAAGTTCAAAATAAGATTATTAGTAATTTAGATCGTAATTTGTATATAATTGGTAGTCACCCAATCTCCCAGGATGCGAGCAACCAGCAGTTCTTGTATTATTATTATTATTATTATTATTATTATTATTATTAGCACCGCGTCTTACTACCCGTTCGGGTTATACGCACTTACGCTAATGTGTAATGATAGGGTGATTGTGAGATGAAATGGAGGACATACAGTTTGACGTGGGATCCGAACCACGGAGGAGGCCTGGCATTCCCCACATTCACAAGTTGTGATTAATACCCGTCTTGTCAGAGGTGAAGGAAGGGTTTGGTAATCAGATAAATCTGTTCCAGGACCAAGGATTGAACCCCGGCCACCAGCATAGAAGTCTGACACCTTACCCCAAGACCACCAGGTCACCCAGTTCTTGTATAATGGTAGACTGGCAGACTTATGAATCTCGACTTAATAAATATACGGCCCAACGTCTAGGTCATTGTGGCTTAAATGGTGGCCCACGGGTCAAGTACGACCCAGGATCACTTAAAATGCGACCCTCACAGCATCCTTAAATAAACTCAAAGAGGAACACTCAGTTGCAAGTGTGAAATAGCTAATGATTAAATTAATTAAATTTATTTAAAAAAAAAGAGTCATGATTGTGGTATACCATTAATCTAACCTACTAGTTAAAATATGGTCAACCTCGGTTGTCTTGAGGTAAAGTGCTAGCCTCAGGAGCTGATATTTGTGGGTTAAAATCCAGCTTGGTTGGATAGATCATTCTTGAGCGAAAAAAAATCCGTAGCACAATTTCCTTCAAAGGGGAAGTAAAACCGTCTGTCCCATGTCGTTTGTGAAGTGTAAAAATACCCTAGAGGATGTATAAAACTACCTTTCCTGGCAAAATTTGTATTCTATTACGCTCTCACCCTTAAAAAAAATCTCGTGTGCTAAAGTAATAAATAGGTTCAGAAACATTCTTGTTAAATTTCTCGAATAAATAAAATTAAAACTATAATATGGTCCTTCACATTAGCAAATTCGGTAGTGTGTCTGTCTGAGTTAAGTTTCTCATGTTCAATTCCTGGCATGACCGAACAATATATTATTAATAAAATGAGTGTTTTCCCTATCACCGAGATGAATTATCGTCTAATAAAAATGGGTAAATTTAAGGTAAAAACTCCCCCAACAGAAATGACCGGCATTAAATTTCAGTCAAGCCCTCTTCAGCAGGCTTATCCAACACGAGAGTGAAGCAAAACTTATGTAAAAGTAGATTGAATACAGGAGGTTACTACTACACAAATGTTGGTGCATAACAACTAACCTCTAACTTCCTCATCCTAACACCTTAAGAGGTAATATGATGATAACCTAGACGGATAGTATTATGCTTGCATGTAAAAAGATACAAACATATAATTTTTGATACGAGGACAAATTCGTAAGTTAAATTTTATTTATTCCCCTTGTTAATACAACACACACCAAGAAAAATGACCTTGGCCCACAGTAATATTAATAATAATATTTAGCAACTCGTCTTACTAAGAATTCGGGTTATACACTTTAAATACTAATTACGCTAATGGATTAGGAATTGAGAAGGTTGAATAGAGGAAGTGAGCCCACATTTGCGTGGAGGGAGAGTGTAAAACCATTTAGGAAAAACTACACCCAGCTCACCCGACCGAGATTCGAACCTCGATCTCCCCGTCCTCAGCAAGCAGTCGAGTTAAACACGACAAGCGCGTTAGCCAACTACGCCACCGAGGCGGGTATTGGCCCACAGTAGAACGGCTAAGTGATAAGGGCTAGAAAACCTTCTTGCATGTCAAATTGGTCTTGAAAAAAAAACGTGAAAGCTAAAAACTTTAAAATATATTTTTTGCTGCAATGTTTTCTAGAAACTTCTTCAGAATTGACGTAAGCCACCTTATATTTATCTTTCTCCTAGAAACTTGAACCGTGTTCAGGGTACTAACTGGTAAACCCGATGGAACTAGACCATTGGGAAGACCTAGATGCAGATGTAAATCATCTCAGAAAGTAACATTTGAATATTCCGAATAATAACATATAATCCTCCAGTATTGGTAGAAGGTGACCTGGTGGTCTAAGGGTAAGGTTTCAGACTTATATGCTGGGGTTCCGGGTTTCAATCATCGGTCCCAGCACAGATTTATCTGATTACCAAACCCTGCCTTAAACTCTAACAAGACGTGTATTAATCACAACTTGTGAATGTGGGGAATGCCGGGCCTCCACCGTGGTTCGGATTCCACGTTAAACTGTAGGTCCTCCATTTAATCTCACTATCACCCTACAATTACACATTAGCGTAAGTGCGTATAACCCGAACGGGTAGTAAGACGCGGTGCTAATAATAATAATAATAATAATAATAATAATAATAATAATAATAATAATAATAATAATAATAATAATAATAATAATAGTATTGGTAGAAGCATGGAATGAGCGACAAGCTCATCTAATATTATTTGCCGTTGTTTTTATTTAACACCGCGTCTTACTACCCGTTCGGGTTATACGCATATACGCAAGGGTAGGATGACTGTGAGGTGAAATGGATGACCTACAGTTTAACGTGGGATACGAACCACGGTGGAGGCCTGGCGTTCCCCACATTCACAAGTTTATGATTAATACACGTCTTGTCAGAGGGTGAAGGAAGGGTTTGGTAATCAGATACATCTGTCCTGGGCCCTAGAATTGAACCCTCGACCCCCAGCACAGAAGTATTGACAACTTACCCCTAGACCGCAAGGTCACCTAAGTTTATGTTCTAATTACGCCAATTGTTTTAGGGATAAGTAAGGTTATTATTATGGGAATTGTACTCGCATTTGGGTGTAGGAATAGGGGAAAACCATTTTTGAAAAGTACCCTCAGTACAACCTACCGAGATTCTAAACTCTATTTCCCCGTGTTCGGCAGTCTCGTCTGTTGTGAAAGTAGAGCCTTAGACTATGCTGCCAATGAAGTATATAATTTTCTGTTAACCAGAATGTCTGAGCTAGAGTACAACTTGGTATAGTTAGGGGCGTTTTTTCCTAAATTGCTACCCATAAATACCTCTAGGTAAATGCTGACACATTTCCTCCTGTAGTATAACTTTCTTATCTTTATCTCAGTATGTTGGAGCACATTTAGTGTGCATTAACGTATTACTAATAAATACAGATGTACGCTTCACAATACTTGAAACTGGACGTAAATTACAGTGACATAAACAATTTCATAAGATACTATTAATGTGGAATTGAATTCATCTTCCTATTGTCTGACAAACAATAGCTCAAGGCAGGATTACTAAGGGGTGTCCAGATTGTGACGTGACTGATTTTCATTTCTTTTAAGCTCAATGTATTAATACTTTGAGTTATAGGGGTAACTTTTGACTTATAGAGGCTGGCCTTCATTAAATTCAAGCGTCATAGGTAAAATAATTCGCCTGAACACCTCACAAAAACTTTGAGCGAGCTATCTTCATTTTTAGAAATGCATGTTTTTGCAAGGGAGCGCAATTATTATTAACATATGGAAGCTCTATATCTATATATTTTTGAGTTTTCGAGGTCCTACAGTGAATATAATAACATAATTCAATCAAACATTTTTCTATACGGGTCCTACAGTGAATATAATAAAATAATTCAATCAAACATTTTACTATAGGGGTCCTTAAGTGATTCTAATAACATAATTCAATAAAAGATTTTTCTTTAGGGGTCCTACCGTGATTCTATTAACATAATTCAATCAAACATTTATCTAAATATTTTATAAATACATATAATATTTTGACACTAAGCAGATGGTTGGAAACTTGTGTAGAGACAACAATTTGTCCACCCCTGCATCTGGCAATGTATATGAGGAAAGATACACTAGTTACTTCTTAGTATTGTTTACCCAATGAGACCTTCAAGATCTAGAAACAGGTTATCCCCCTCTAGACAAGCTGTGCTTACTTTGGCCATAATCCAAGTCACGCCACTGTAAAGTGAGTGTCATTTATCATTTAGTAGTCATTTCCTAATGCTCCAAATCTGTCGCTGTAGCCAAGTTCTTTAGATATGTTAATATATAAATATAATTAATATGTGAATTATGTAGGCCTACACACGGACTAATTACTAATCACTTATTTATTTTAAAAAAAAAACCACTTTGATGTTAAAATAGTCTGAAGCTTGATTTACACGTGTTCTAAAGGTAGATCAGAATCTACTAGAGTGGTGCAGAAATTCACAAGATGTATGTTAACCCACGATGTATTAAAACGAAAATTTATAACGGCTGACTGTCAAACGTTTTTATTTTCCTATAAGATACACACATTATAAATTAAATTATTATTACGATGGATGTTTTCAAATCAAAACGTCTTGTGGCACAATCCAATATATCGATACCTACGCTTTTCCATTAACGTGTGATTTCAAATATCCTCACAAAGGTCAACAAAGCTTTCTGTTTGATTCTGGCTCTACAGCGCATGCGCTTTAAAAGTTGCATTAAAACTGGTTTGGGATGGTTGTATTTGATATTTGATTCTCTTGTGCTGGTGATCTCTGGCAAAGCGAACGAAGCAATCGTATAATATATTTGTTGAAATTTAGCATAACAGCTCGCGCCGATGAGGTGGAAACCTTGTTATTGGTTTTAAATCTAGCCACATAACCACGTTTCCTATTCTATGCTTGGTTTGTGGCCAAATTGTGATTACACAATAGACTATACTGCCTATGATGGCAAGAACTAGATTCGAATCCCATTAGAGTGTAGAGAGTTTTCTTTTTTTTTATTCAAATGGTGTTTTATTCTACTACGCAAATTAGGGTGAACTTACTTTATATAAAATATTTCTATCTGTAACAACAACTTTATCAGTACATAGCTTGACTGGGTAGTTGTACGTTATGTGTTTAGTACTAAATATTTATTTAAAACTTGAAAAAGGAACGTTTTGATAGTACAATGAATTCCAAAAGCTTACAAAACCAAATTTCCCTCAAATATGTTCAAGGATGAAACCTGAATTTCAGAATAAAACATTTATTTATTAATATAAAAGCATTAACATTTTACTAGCGAAGACGCAAAAAAAAAAAAATAATTGACGAATAGTTGATGATCACTTTTAATATAGGATTCCCATGTTGGTAAAACAATTAATTAATATTTATACAAAAGTAAAAAATAATGCTGATATGTAGATTTTCACAAAAATCACAAATCGTTTGAACTGTTTCTGTACTAAGCTACCAAACCCTGTTAATTGGACAAGGAATAAAGTAGGTCTGAGTGATATTTTGCATGAATACGATTCGTTATATTGTTACGTCACCACCTGTATGAAAAACTCACAAAACCATTTATATTATTTTTAACTAATACCTAGCGGAACCAAGCAGATGTAGTTTAACTAGGATACAATCTTTGATCAGAAAAATAAACGATCTCGGTTCATTATGACTACTCCACCGTGTCTCTTGGTGATCTAAAATTTAGATATATGCCTCTCCTGGGTCGATACTATGGTGAAGCCTAATATATAATTAATTAACTATATAAAAAACAGATTCAATGATCAAATGGTCTAAGGCGTCACTATCGTGTTGGACTGGCCCTTCAATAATGGGGAGATCATAGTTTGAATACTGGTCAGGTCTCCTGAAAGTAGTTTTTCCTTATTGGTTTTCCACACTCCTTCCAAGCAAATAATGGTAGATAACGTCTAAAATGCTTCTTTCCTTATCCCTACCCATTGGGAAAAATGTATCATGTATGCGCATAACCTAAACAAGTAGTAAGATACTGTTATAAAATACTTAATACAACGTAGTTTTATTTATGTATTAGGATTTTTGTCACTGTGACTTTCTAACCATTCAAATTAATTACATTAAATTACACTTCTATAAGATATGAAAAAGATTATATTTATTGGAAGATTAGTAAAAACTTTCATGAAATTGAGGCAGTATTTAGGAAAAAAACCCACCCTCAATACACCCATGGGATTCAAACCTAGTACACCGTCACAGGTGAACCAGACTAAATGTGATTGATAGATTTATATGTTGTCCTACTAGCACGGATTAATTGTAAATTTAGGTTAATGAGGCCCCAGAAGTTAATAGACTCACTTATGTTAAGTGTGTTTAGTAATACTATCATTATAATTTATTTATTTGAAGAACATTCTTATATTATATGTTAATAATTATTTTACTTAAATTATTTAACGTGAACTTTCTAAACCAAATTATTAGAATAGTATATGGCTTATCAAAAACTTAGATCAATAATTATTTATTTGAGAATATTTTTCGTACACTTATTGAACCGATTTATTTTATCAGCACACTAGTATTTCTTTGAGCGAGAGGGAAAGGGCCTACCAATTTTGCCTAAAAGATATTTTTCCATATCTTCCATGGTTATTTTACACGCCACAACCGACATAAGACAGAAAGTTTTCTCCTCCTCTGATAAAAGTGTTGCTACGGACCTATATTTTTCTCAAGACCACCTATAAAGACTTAAATTTAAAATATATCCAAAACATTAAACTCAGCATTTTTTTTAACACCAGTCCTTCCTTTCGACTTAGGCTACGCAAATATACTGATTAGGCTAAGTGTTATTGATCAGGAAGGTCAAATTCAGATTAGATTATTATTATTATTAGCACCGCGTCTTACTACCCGTTCGGGTTATACGCACTTACGCTAATGTGTAATGGTAGTGTGATTGTGAGATGAAATGGAGGACCTACACTTTAACGTGGGAATCCGAACCACGGTGGTGGCCTGGCATTCCACACATTTCAGATTAGATGTACCCTCATTTGCATAGAGGGGGATAGAAGATTAATTTATAAATCACCTACTTCAGTAAACTTGATCGGAATTCAAATTATGTTCTTTACGTTAGTGATATTCCAGTCTACTGCTAGAGTGAGGTCTTAGACAATGCAGCCACCAGTGTAGGTCAGTTAATAAGCCATCACTGATTAAAATATACACCCTAGTTTAAACAACTATTAAAACTTTTTCTGGAATCAAACCAGGCACTTTAAGTTCAATGGGAAGATACAACATTTTCTGAAATAAAGGGTCTGGCCCATTAAATTTGAGTCTAGGTACGTTTCGTCTTGTATTTAGTATAGCAGCACATTTGAGACGTATTTAGTCTGACAATCAAATTGGATCATCCCATTCTGGTCTAGGTAGGAGTAACGCTACATTTAAGGAGAACTGAGTCTAACTATAATACATGCCACAACTGTAAGCCTTAAGAGAGTTTATCAAAGCAGGCCTTACTCATCTCCCGGCTCGTGCGAGGTATCGGAGTAAAATGGAATAGAAAATACCTACGATATGCCAGAAGTGTGTAGAGTGCTTTCGTATTTAAAATAATAATAATAATAATAATACCACCGTGTCTTACCACCCGTTCGGGTTATACGCTTTAAGTACCAATTACGTTAATGTATTAGGAATTTGGAAGGTTGAATTAGAGGAAGTGAACCCGCATTTGCGTGGAGGGAGAGTGGAAAACCATTTAGGAAAAGCCACCCCCAGTTCACCCGAACACCGCGTCTTACTACCCGTTCGGGTTATACGCACTTACGCTAATGTGTAATGGTAGTGTGATTGTGAGATGAAATGGAGGACCTACACTTTAACGTGGGAATCCGAACCACGGTGGTGGCCTGGCATTCCACACATTTCAGATTAGATGTACCCTCATTTGCATAGAGGGGGATAGAAGATTAATTTATAAATCACCTACTTCAGTAAACTTGATCGGAATTCAAATTATGTTCTTTACGTTAGTGATATTCCAGTCTACTGCTAGAGTGAGGTCTTAGACAATGCAGCCACCAGTGTAGGTCAGTTAATAAGCCATCACTGATTAAAATATACACCCTAGTTTAAACAACTATTAAAACTTTTTCTGGAATCAAACCAGGCACTTTAAGTTCAATGGGAAGATACAACATTTTCTGAAATAAAGGGTCTGGCCCATTAAATTTGAGTCTAGGTACGTTTCGTCTTGTATTTAGTATAGCAGCACATTTGAGACGTATTTAGTCTGACAATCAAATTGGATCATCCCATTCTGGTCTAGGTAGGAGTAACGCTACATTTAAGGAGAACTGAGTCTAACTATAATACATGCCACAACTGTAAGCCTTAAGAGAGTTTATCAAAGCAGGCCTTACTCATCTCCCGGCTCGTGCGAGGTATCGGAGTAAAATGGAATAGAAAATACCTACGATATGCCAGAAGTGTGTAGAGTGCTTTCGTATTTAAAATAATAATAATAATAATAATACCACCGTGTCTTACCACCCGTTCGGGTTATACGCTTTAAGTACCAATTACGTTAATGTATTAGGAATTTGGAAGGTTGAATTAGAGGAAGTGAACCCGCATTTGCGTGGAGGGAGAGTGGAAAACCATTTAGGAAAAGCCACCCCCAGTTCACCCGACCGATATTCGAACCTCGATCTCCCCGTCCTCAGCAGTCGAGCTCAACGCGTCTAGCGCAATAGCCAACTACGCCACCGAGGCGGGTCTTTCGTATTTAAAGGACTATTCTAATTTACCTCGGTTACGATGGTGTAAAAAGCAACAAAGTCTCTTGTTATAACTACAATATGTCCCTATTATAATAGAATTAAGATTTTTGCACATTGCTTATCTGCAAAGCCATTCTAAAAAAAAGTCAAAAACGGCTTCTTTATTCAGTTTCGATTCAAACATCATTCAATATTTCAATAAGGTCCAATATTAGTAACTTCTATTAACTCTTTATTTACAATAATGTTTAGTCAGAAACGATTCACGTGCAATATTATTGGTGTAAATTTACATTTTCTAGCAAAGTGTATCACTGAGTTTATCGGCATGTGATGCAAGCTCTTAATTCCATATCAAAGAAAAGGAAACAATTAATATTGTAATATATTTTTAATAATCCTGCTCACCTAACGGATAATATCTAAATTAAGTAGATAATAAATAAGTTTGAACCATACTTCAGATTGTGATCTCGTTTCTGTGTTATAATTTAAAAAAAAATGGTATTGAAAACTGTGAAATTGGTTTACCATATTTAAAAAATGCAACCATATTTAAATAAATGTATTTTAAATTTAAAAGGCCATTAAACTCTTAAAAATTTCATTTTTTTGATAAGTAAAGAATACAGAAGATCTTACCATTATACTATTTATGTTTGAAGCGTGGTTTTATAATTAATTTTCCGTTTAGATGTTCTCTCTAAAGGAGTTGCCTACTTGGAAATTTCAAAGCTATTTTGCGAAGCGTGTTGCGTCTTGACTCGATGCTCCTGAGTATTCTAAGCACTATCACAACTAGAAACTAACGTACGAAATAGAAAGAGAAGAGGAAAATTAACAGTTCACCTCTTGTTTAACCACTGATAACACATCGTATCTTATCCTGACGAATTTACAACATATATATCATATTTTTGCCTTGAATCCATTTACTTGCTTTTTAAATTTACCATTATATCATACCACGGAATATTTTAATCTACGTCCTGGCAGGAAGATTCTAATACGAAATTTTCGTGACTAAGCCAAACATCCTAAATTGTAGAGGATTTATTAAATAATACTCTACAAAAAAAATTTAATATTACAAATATTAAGTTTTTTACACAGCATGACTATTTTGATAACGATTTAAAAATTGATGGTTTTCGTTTCAATGTTATATTTATACCACTATTATTAGAACCGCATCTTACTACCCATTCGGGTTGTACGCACTTACACTAATGTGTAATGGTAGGGTGATTTTGAGATGAAATGAAGGACCTACAGTTTAACGTGGAATCCGAACCACGGTGGAGGCCTGGCATTCCCCACATTCACAAGATGTCTTGTCAGAGGTGAAGGAAGGGTTTGGTAATCAGATAAATCTGTGCCGGGACCGAGGATTGAACCCCGGCCGCCAGCACTGAAGTCTGAAACCTTACCCCTAGACCACCAGTTCACCGTTATATTTATAAAGTTCACTAAATAAAACGTAAATTTATTAAACAAGGAAATTCTATCTTAACCTGCCATAACATTAAAGGTAAGTAACGTCCTTAATAAAAATAATCTTTCGTTTGATTGTTAAATATTATTAACAACAAAATATAGTAAGTTTCCATAAAAGGTCAAAATGTTATATTTTGATATTAGTGACATATAATTTAGTTTCTAGACCAATTTACGATTACGATCCTTATTAGATGAAAAGTTAAAAAAGAATATAAATATTGATAAATTAAACTCTCAAAGGTAGTGGTAGTTTGATTCAGTTTGACCTTAAATAATTTGGTTGTTAAATACTGTCCGCATCTCATGACTTAGGGGCATTTTAAGTGTATAAAAAGGAAAAATGGTTACCACAGCAGGTAAGTACTAATTTCCTGTTATGAGTAAAATAAATTGTATAACACAATGGTACATACTTCCATAGTTTAATGTAGTTTGTGAGGAAAATTTCATAAATTAGTAATGCTTAAAACTTCTTAAATAAATTTTTACCATTCAAAAAATTATACTATGTTATCTTTCATGTCAAACAAACCCGTAATAAAAATTTGAATTTAATTTGTTCAATACAATTTTTGAAACACTTCATATCTTAAAAAAAAATCTATCATGATATTTTTCCCCTTAATTTGAGGGTTAATATTATTTATATTTTAAAGATTACCCTAAGATATAACAACATAAAATATAAATCTAAATTTCAAATTAAGTCCAGAGATATTTACAGTTCTGACCATTGAAATTGATGGATAGACAAACGGAACGACGAATAGACGATCACTCAGGAGAATGTGTGTACATACAGCCAAACACTGGGACATTCAGTGAAACAGACATACATGGGGACATTTGGACATACAAATATGGAGACAGGAATATATGAGGACAGACATACATGGGGACATTTGGACAGACAAATATGGGGACAGGAATATATGGGGACAGACAAATATGGAGACATACGTACATACTGACCGATATGGGGAAGGATATAAATACATTAATTTGAGATAAACAGACATGAGAAAGATGTAGACATATTCTTGGGGACAGATGGACAGACAGAAAAACATAATTGTATGACCCACTTTTTGGGTTCAGAGGGCAAATAAAACTTAAATATTCATGATCATCTTGATGTCATGAATTTATAACGGTTACAATACTTCCTCTATATGAGAGGGTAGCATACAAAGAAGAGATGATTTATTCGGTAGTAAAGACAGACGGTACTCTTTCAACCACCCCGACGCTTCGCGACGCTCTGTGTTACTGGGTTATAAGGGGAAATAAAGAGGGGAAGGGTATGCGTTCGCTCGTCGGGTGGATTCGTGTGGCTTGTCGGCTATACCTCCAGTTTGCTTTCAAACGTCTTTCGGCCAACATCGGCTCGGACCTTCGCGGGCGCTTTTTTTTGGAAATCGTACACTCCCTCCACCCCCACAACCCTCCCTATCACTCATTCCACAAACCCAACCCGACCGTATGTCACAGTGGCTCGGAAACAAACAAATCTTAGTTTTAAAACGAAGACAGCTAATTTCCATCTAACGTTACTCTATATGTAGAGGTTCTAAATAGTTTTTTTTAAATGTTTACTCTCCTGTTACGTTCTGTTTATATATTCTGCGCTGTGCGGGTTGGATAACTGATTGCTATATATCTAGAATAAATTAATTTGTTGTGGAAGAGACTGTACCAAAAAAACACGTAACAAGGTATAAAAGTTTGGAATACGAAGTGGTACAAGCGAGAGAGAGAAAAAAAATTAATTGTCTTTAAAATTATATACATTAAAACTCTCCAAATCCCTGTATTGTAATTATTTTATCAAATTTATATAAAAGTGTGTCATAATTTTTTCCGTGTGTTTAACGTACTACATTTAAATTATTTAACACAAAACATAAGTTATAAATATGAAAAAATTTGATGCCTGTGCACCGATAAATATTTACATAAATTAAGTGTTTTCATCAAGATTTTCAGTAAATTTACCATGCAGAGAAATGGATAGTGACTTTAAAGGAAATGATAAGTAATTGAGCTTCGATATAGCTTTTAAAATGAGGTAAATATACTTTAAACAAAGGTATTAAATTTTTCTGTGTGTGTGATTATTTCTGTCGTGCAAGTAGTCAACAATTTGTATCCTATTATCGATTGTGAATAAGGTAAGCTATGCGTGTTTAGAGTTAGCCACAGTTTTTAGTTTATATCTATTACATAACTTGAACAAACTAAATGAGCATAACAAAAATTCTTTCATGGTTTTGATTATAGATAGTGGAGAGAAAAAAAACAGACATGCGATATGCCAGGGGAAATAATTTTCTTTATATCGAATAAATAAAAAGGAACTGTTCTATCACACCATAGAATTATATTAACAATGGAAGGGTTATCAAATAAAACATTTGTTATTCTTACATGGTGGAGAATAACATCGTCAAAATTTCCCAACCATTCAGCATGAGATGAAAAAAAAGTGTTGCTAGAGTCAAATTTAATATCGCGTGTAAGTTGTTTTAGTTACAGAATTAAGGCCTTGTTCTAGTTTTAGATTTTACTGATGATTATTGGGATATTGCGGTTTGAATAGTGGTCATGTCTACAAATGTTGGTTTTCCAGTTCTAGTTTATGCAATTTTGGGTGTATTACCTCTAAAATGCTTCCTTCCTCATTCCTAGACTTAAAAGATAGTAAAATATGGGGATAAAAAGGTTAAAAAAAACGCGTTTTACCATTTTAATTCAGTTGTCCTCTATTGACAATGAAAATAAAGTTAATATTATGAATATTAATTTTCTGAACATCAATTTAAATATTTTTTCGAACAATATCTTACTAATTATTAGGACTGTAAGAAAATTTACTAACTACTTAATTTTGTTAGAAATGATGAAGGTTAAATTAGAAGAAGTTATCCATATTTGTTTGAAGGGAGGATGTTATAACATTATGAAATATAACACAATTATAAGTACAACCGACTAGGATTTTAATCCTAATATCTACGTCATTAGAATTCCAACATATTGAGAGAATGACGCCAATGGTTATTCAATCTTTTAAAAGTGTACATTTACAGATAATATCACAAGCTTAATATTTGTATACGATGTGGTTGAGGCGTTTGACGTCCCAACATTTCGATGACATGTCTGAGTTAGTTTTTAACGTACATTTATTTTATTACTCCATATTACTGCTTGTAATGTTATACGCAAATATTATAAATAATCTGTTGTAAGGGTGAGGAAGGAAGCATTTTTTAGTTTATACACCTGTATTTACGTGGAAGGAGAGTGAGTAAACATTAAGGAAAACTATCCTCAAAAATTCCTAATGAGATCCGAACACCAATCTCCCTACTATTTTTATATTGTATGTAATAAATCTCAAACTAACAGAGAAAGGTAACTTAATGGAATATTTCAGTCTTATTTTAGGGAAGGCCTTATTTTGAAATAATGAATTGTTGAATAATTCTTAATATTGGGTTTGAGCTGAACATCTGCGCTGATATTTTTCTCTGACTTAAGGTGGCCACCATAAGACCTTACAGTTACCTCTGAAGGGACCAACGATTCCAATATATTAGTATAAATCATCTAGACAAAAAGTGAATATCAATAATTTCACCCATGTATCCAATGTTAACATCATTTTAATTTACCGAAAAATGTTTTAGTATATTTATCTACTTTTTCATCGCACATTCATCCTTTCAAATTGTACTTATGTATTAATATTAAAACTGAATAGGGAAAGGACCAACAGAAATTTGGAGGAAATGAAACTGAATTTTAGGGGAGAAAAGTGTGAGGATATTAAAATAAAAAATACTGGTATACCCAACCATAATTTGAGTCCTAGTTATCCCGGCCATTGTAAATCCAATCCAACACAAGTGTGACGCAGACGAAAGATGTGGGTCAATAAATTTTAAAACCACATCTGTCGTCTTACGGTTTAACAATTCAATCTTGTGTTGGAATGAATTTACGAAGTCTGGGATTATTAAGACTCAAATTATGGATGGGTGAACTAAGTGTAAGTGTTACTTTTCTTTTAATATCTTTCCACTTTTCTCTTCTAAAATTCAGTTTCATTTTCTACAAAATTTCCATCAACCTCCTATCTATTCAGTTTTAATAATATTGTATGCGTACAATTCAGACGGATATTAAGACGCGATAAAAAATATATAGAAATCTTAAAAAATATTTTCATGATTCAAATATACAAAGTCATTATTTATGATTTTATTGAAGATTACTACATATAGATATCATAGACTCTGCCTTAAAATATGAGTGAAGAATGACCCTGGGCACGGGACGATACCTAGATAGCTCAGTGGTAAGAGTATTGTAGTACTAAACTAAAGTACCAGGGTTCGACTCCCGTTTCCATGTATAGTTTTCAATTTTAAAATAGCTAAATTAAAAGATGTCAACATTGGATATATGTGCAACATTATTGATAAGCACTTTCTGACTTGATGATAAATAGTAATTAATTGGAAGCATCAGTACCTTGAGCTGACCGAAAGATCTAGTAGTAGCCGCCTCACTCATCGATAAAATGAATTGGATACGATCACCTCTAACGCTATTTAACTATACGACAGGTGACCTGGCGGCCTAGGGGTAAGGAGTCCCGGGTTCAATCCTCGGTCCCGTCATGGATTTGTCTGATTACCAAAACCTTCCTTCACCTCTGACAAGAAGTATATTAATCACAACCTGTGACTGTGGGGAATTCCATGCCTCCACCATGGTTCGGATCCCACATTAAACTGTAGGTCCTCCATTTCATCTCCCAATCACCCTAACATTACACATTAGCGTAAGTGCATATAACCCGAACGGGTAGTAAGAAGCGGTGCTAATAATAACTATACGATGAGTTATTTCAAAATATCGTTAACAGATAACTATGACAAATAGTCAAAAGTTTCTATCAGGGTTCTTTTCCCGTAACAACCCTACATATTTATTTTTATTAATAAAAACGAATGATTTGAAAATTTGAGAATACCTCCATTTCACAAAATTTATAAATATATTGTGTGAAGCTACAATAATAGGCTTGTTGAAAAAAGACTCTAGATTTAGCTTTCTTTAAAAAATCAGCAATTTTTGATAAGTTATTATTAGCACCGCGTCTTACTACCCGTTCGGGTTATACGCACTTACGCTAATGTGTAATGGTAGGATGATTGTAAGATGAAATGGAGGACCTACAGTTTAACGTGGGATCCGAACCACGGCAGAGGCCTGTCATTCCACACATTCACAAGTTGTGATTAATACACGTCTTGTCAGAGGTGAAGGAAGAGTTGGCCATCAGATAAGTCTGTGCCGGGACCAAGGATTGAATCCCAGACCCTAGCATAGAAGTCCGACACCTTACCCTTAGACCACCAGGTCACCTAATTTTTGATAAGGTCACAACATAAAATCTAAATATATTTAATAACTAGCAGCGAACTTTCCTGTTTACCTTAAATTAAGAATTATTTTTAGTTTTCTTTCACTTCTTTCTTATTAACATGACAAAGGATAGTTGTAAGAGTAAGGTGAAAGTGAACATAAGCTTAGATAGAAAAGAGAAGTAATTCTATTAAAAGGCACAGACTTTTTATTTTGCTATTGATACCTTATCGCTGACCAAGGTGGGTACCTTAGGGTGGGATGGGAGCAATTAAGAACTAATAGTCATATTTTTATAGCATGAATAGCCAAAAATGGTTTTTTTCCTAGATCGCATACAATGCTGCATCATTGGATATTTATAGTTTAGTTATCGACTTAAGAGTAATAATCAGCATTTATTTAATATACCCGCCTCGGTGACGTAGTTAGCTAACGCGCTAGACGTGTCGAGCTAGACTGCTGAGGAAGGGGAGATCGAGTTTCGAATCTCGGTTGGGTGAACTGGGGGTGGTTTTTTCCTAAATGGTTTTTCACTCTTCCCCCACGCAAATGCGGGTTCACTTCCTCTAAATCGACCTTCCCAATTCCTAATCCAATAGCGTAATTAGTACTTAAAGTGTATAACCCAAACGGGTAGTAAGACGCGGTGCTATTATTATTATTATTATTCTTTAATACATATATATATATATATATATATATATAGAGTGTATCGCAAAATATGTCATGCTAGAATGACCAAAGATATAAGCGTACTTTAAAGAAATGTATAATGTTAAGCTAATCGTACCTACTGATTCTTTATTTTCAATATATCTTCCCAAAAAACTTTTCATCTATAGAACGTGCAATATTATTTAATTTATTTAGTTCTTCCCTCTCCAACATCTTATTGATAAAATCTAACTCTCGTGCGTAGAACTATGCTTCGAATCATTGTGTGGTTTTCTAAATAACAAAAAACAAAAGTGGAACGAAATTGGTTAAAGCATTTTAAAATGCTTTAAGAAAAGACCATGGAAATTTTAAAATAAAGATTTTAAATAAAAATAAAAATTAAGTGAAGCCCAAATTTTATTAAATCTTAATAATTAAAAATAAATAAAAATTAAGTAAAACCCCAATTTTATTTATTCTTAATAATTAAAAATATGCCACCAGAAACATTTTATGATTAAAGTCTAACGTTGTATAAAATTTCCTGGTTAATTGGCCATTTTGCGTATAACCCGAACGGGTAGTAAGACGCGGTGCTATTAATAATAATTAATATAATTGGCCATCTAGGTAAGCGAGAAAATGAGGCACAGACGTTCATATTTAAATCAATATTATTTCTACTATGTTATACAAAAAAAAGTATGGTTCATTCCAAAATAATATCGAAGACTGTAAGGTCTCCTTTACTAATTAGTTTAAAATATATTAATAAAAGCAAATATGTGAAAATGTTACATTAGGTCATTTTCAATTACTTTTAAAACATATTTATGGAGTCATGAAACTACTCTGTAAATTAAGTCATTCCTCTAGTAAATATAGTAACTTTTTGATATGCTCAAAAAATAAAACTTGAGAATAAATTAGAACTAACATAAAGCTTTCCTGTTTACCTTGATAAAAGAAGTTTCGTATATTCTTTCCTATCTTTCTTATTAATATGTCAAAAGAAGGTATATTCTTATATAGAATAATGTAGTTTTTTAGTAGCTACATATAACTATACAGACCATTAAAATAATTCACAGAATGATCACGTGTAGAGCAAGATTTTTATCTCTGCCTTTATTACTAAGGATGATTTTCAACTTATATTTTATTTGAGTTTTCCCTCATCATAAATCTGCACGTATACACATGTACTTTAACTCAAAATATATTTATTTATATTTATTTCTTTTTGTCTGGGTCCATTGATTAAATAACGAATAACTTTAAATTACCGTCATTGTTTTGAATGTGGACAAGACACTTAGTTCTTCATGTCTAGATATATGATGGTTAGGTTGGGGTTTGAATACCGGTAAAAATGTAGTGGGCTTGGGATTTGCTCAAAAGTTTTTTCTTTTCACTAAAAGGATACGTGGCTACATTTATTTCGAAATATCGTGTCATTATCCTCGCCTCATTAATGTAGTTAAAATAAAAAAATAGCATGGACAAATAATAGGAAGAAGGGAAAGATTAATAAACAAGTTCTGGTTATAGATTTTTTTGCTCTATTTATAATAGGCAGTTCTATTTTAATACGAAGGTCCATTTAGATTATTAAAAAAAAATATTTCAAACATTAAACATATTTTGATGTTTGTTAATGTTATTTTATATATTATTTTATTTTATATGACCCAACTCAGTGGCGAAGTTGGCAAACGCGCTTGTCGTTTTGAACTCGACTGCTGAGGACGGGGAGATCAAGGTTCGAATCTCGGTCGGGTGAACTGGGGTGGTTTTTCCTAAATGGTTTTCCACTCTACCTCCACGCAAATGTGGGTTCACTTACTCCTATTCAACCTTCCCAATCCATTAGCGTAGTTAGTACTTAAAGCAATTATTATTATTTTATGTGAATTGATTATATATGTTAAAAGTAATAGCTGTAACTCACATCACTCTATGTAAAAACACGTGAAAAATATTTAGTAGCTAGTATAGCTGCCAGATAATGTTTTATTATAAAAATTGGACTGTACCCGTTAGGACTATACGGATATTTACACTTAATGTGTAAAGAAGAATAAATTACATTTTAGTTTAAAGCTATACCCCCCGTTGTTGTGGGTGGAATAAGTTTAAAAAACTATTTAGGAAAAATAATTTAAGCACTCTCTGCTGGAAGTTAAATTTAGGTCGATGGCATACCCGACAAACCTAGACCCGTACCTTGGCGCTCCTGCCTACTAGTATAGGCCTTTAGGTAAATTCAAGCGAGTATTTTTTTAAATTATCATCTCACCACACAAAACCAATTATATAATTATCTTATTAAACAAACCATTATTAGTTTTCCTTACAACCCATTCTAGTTATATGCCGATTAGTAATTAAAATTTCAATTTGCATATCTATGTTCCTTGTTCAAATACAAATTGGAATATAAAAGTTCATTAAATAGTAACATTATTTTTCTTTTCTCCACGTACGGGATAAAAGCATTTAATTACACCAATGTGTTTAGGATGAGAAAGATACGTTTTATATGAAACCTACCGACATTTTTATGACAGAGTATAAATCCATTTAAGTTAAATCACACTTGAATGTGGAATTTGAAAAAGGAGTCAAGTCCATTGGTGTTAGTTCTGAGATATTCAATAAAAACTTAAATTATTATTATTATTATTAGCACCGCGTCTTACTACCCATTCGGGTTATACGCACTTACGCTAATGTGTAATGGTAGGGTGATATGTGTAATGGTAGGGTGATTGTGAGATGAAATGAAGGACCTACAGTTTAACGTGGAATCCGAACCACGGTGGCGGCCTGGCATTCAATAAAAACTTAAAATTCTAGGACTAGTTATCTTTTTCAAATGACCCAAAATTTATCACAGCTATAAAGTACTCTTCCATTTACTAAACTTAACTTGTTACATCACAGAATCATGGGTCTTGTCTTTTAGAATATAAAACCAGTGTTAACTCATTTTTATTTTTAAAAAAAATGTGACTTACCCTCTTTTTAAATGACTGATTCACTTAATAAATATGACAGGAATTCTTAATCAGCTCTCCTGGTGGCAACTGAACTGGGTCATAATAGAGCTACAGTTGAATAAATTAAATCAAATTAATCCAAATAGTTTTTTAACACTAGTTAATTTTGCATAACCTACTTCGGTAATTGATTTATTCTCGCAATAGAATAGACAGAGAGACCAGGATTTGAGTTTCAGGTGTACATAAAGTATCTTTTTCTAAATGGTTTTCCACTTTGCTCTTAACTGAACCTTCCTAATCCTAGCTAATTAGCGTATTTAGTTTATAATCTTATATCTTGAATATATAGTAAGAAGCAGTGCTAGTATTAATCTTTCATAATATATGAAGGGTTATAGAATATGTTAAAAATTCGTCCATAACCTTTTCGGTGGCCACGTGGTCTAACGCTCTAATCTCGCAGTAGACGAGACTACTGATGCCGGGGAGATAGAGGTTCAAACCTCGGTCGGTTGTATTGAGGGTGATTTTATTTTAAATTATTGTCCACTTGCCTTCAACGCAAATCTGTTTACACCTCTTTTAATTATAACCGTACTCATCTCTAAAACTTTTAGCGTAATTATTACATAGGCGTATAACCCAAACGGGTGGTAGGACGCTGTGGAAAAAAAAAGTTTCAACCATGTCTATGGCTACGCATTGCACAGCTTGTTTTCTTTAATCTTGTGCGATACAGAAATCTAGTATTCTTTGTTCTTTTATTATTATTATTATTATTATTATTATCACGTCTTACTACCCGTTCGGGTTATACGCACGCTAATGTGTAATGTTAGGTTGATTGTGAGGTGCAATGGAGGACCTACAGTTTAACGTGAGATCCGAACCACGGTGGAGGCCTGGCATTCCCAACATTCACAAGTTGTGATTAATACATGTCTTGTCAGAGGTGAAGGAAGGGTATCTTTGACCTTGAAAGGAAATGTTATCATATCGTTAGCTCATTTGACTGTAATACATGTGTGGTCACACTGAAAATAGCAAAATCAACTCTAATTTTGGTTGTGTCAAAGAATACTGATATTAATCCTAATAAAAGTTATTTGACCTATTCACTCAAGGCGAATAGATTTCTGATTACATTTATTAATTCAAAATATGTTGATAGTCAGACACATTTATTCATTAATTTTTTTCTTCCGTCTTATTAATCTAGAGGGTTCATGAATCAATTCCCTTTTTTTCCAAAAAATGCTATGGGTAATACTGCAGAAGGACTGGTTATATCTGTGATGATATATATAACATATACATTCAGTATGTTCTGAACTATCATATTATATTCCCTTTATAAAAAATAATCAACCTATTTATAGCACGTTTCAGTAGTTTAATGGTCTAAGAATTCAGTGTAAGAATAGACTGTACTACCGATGATGGAAATTAAGTAACTTATAAATGTACTAGATAGCTGTAGCCCGCGGCTTTGCTCAAGTGAAAGTTGATTATATACAAATACGAAAATATACATATGTATTTACAGATTAATTTAAAATATTACGTTACGTTGATGACCATAACTTGACCTCAGATCAAAAATAATGCAAGTCCGATACAAACTTTCACCCCCTTTTTCATCCCTTATTAAATAAAATTTCCAAAATTCCTGAAACACGTATTTATTTGTTTTACGTCAATAACCGAAATACAAAATTTTGTTTATGTAACTTTCAAAATGACGGACTTTCATACATATTATCATACATATTATCATCCCCTATTTTGACCCCTTTGGGGTGGAATTTTCTAAAATCCTTTCTTAGTGGGTGCCTACATAACAAAATGAATATACAGTCCGAATTTCATGCTTGTAGCCTTGATAGTTTGCGCTCGGCGATGATGAATCAGTCAGTCAGTCAGTCAGTCAGGACATGTTATTTTATAAGTATAGATATACATTCAGTATGTTCTGGACTATCATATTATATTCCCTTTATAAAAAATGAATCAACTTATTTATATCACGTATCAGTAGTTTAATGGTCTAAGAGGTCACTCTTATAATAGACTGTACCACCGATGATGGAAATTAAGTTACTTCTAAATGGATTACCAATCTCCCTCCACACAATATTGCCAGCAAATTTACTTTACAAGTTCAAACTTTCTCATTCTTAACATATTTGCATATTTAACACATATGTGTATAACCATAGCGGATAGTAATTCAATATGTAGTGATGAAAACAAAAAGTAGTCATCCTGATCAGTGGCTGAGTGGTCTAAGGTGATGGACTCACATTGAAAAAAGGTCCCTATTAGCAGTGAAGAAGTGAAATGAGAACTCTAATTATTCTCGAGCCTACAAAATATAATCATATTATTATTAGCACCGCGTCTTACTACCCATTCGGGTTATACGCACTTACGCTAATGTGTAATGGTAGGGTGATTGTGAGATGAAATGAAGGACCTACAGTTTAACGTGGAATCCGAACCACGGTGGAGGCCTGGCATTCCCCACATTCACAAGATGTCTTGTCAGAGGTGAAGGAAGGGTTTGGTAATCAGATAAATCTTTGCCGGGACCGAGGATTGAACCCCGGCCGCCAGCACAGAAGTCTGACACCTTACCCCTAGACCACCAGGTCACCACTTAAATATAATCGATACTAACTAAGTTGTGTCCATTTATTTTTCGATACCTTCTTTATACTCACCTCTCGAAGTAATTCGTTGATTTTTTGTTGACCAATGAGATTCCAGCATTGGTAGAAAGGTGGACTAGGACATTAGTCTCATCTTTTTAATGTTTCTAGAGACGTCAAAGTTAAAATTCTGTTCTTGTGAAATAAGGTTGAGTTTTAATAAATAATTTCTCACTTTTTTACGCAAATGTGGATACACTTGTTCCTATCTAAGTCTTTACCATCCCAGTGTTTATTGTAAATAGACAGTACATGAAAGAAACGTTGGAATTGTATCTAATAAGAGCAATTAACTATTCATTTAGGGTTTTATTAAATATTTATAATTTAAAAAAATTAAAGAATAAAAGACAAAGACTAATCATTCTTTTTTGAAAATTTCACAAGGTGTAATAATATCTTTTTGCACATACACATTTGTTGTTTACGTTAAAA
The DNA here is from genome assembly GCA_902151445.1 of Timema monikensis. Taxonomy (NCBI): domain Eukaryota; kingdom Metazoa; phylum Arthropoda; class Insecta; order Phasmatodea; family Timematidae; genus Timema; species Timema monikensis. Next base: position 40,793 of record CABFVZ010002804.1, read on the forward strand.
CAATCCATATTTGTGGTCAAATAGCTTTAAGGCATCACTTTATGATTAGACGAATACTGGACGGGGAGAGTTTGGTTTGAATCCCAAACGAATGTACTGAGACTTGTTTATCGTGAATAGATTACCATTCTCCCTCTACGAAAATGTGTGTACATATCCTCTAGATCGTATCAATAATAGCCTTAAATATTTAGTATAGAGATTTGTGGATATACCTAAGTTTATTAAGAGGTTGTGCAGAATAATAAATAAAAAATGAACACCGTATTTTAAATTTTATTTAGAACATGATATTATTACCCATTCGTGTTATACATATTTATATTAATTACACTAATGCGCCAGGTATTAAGAGAGTTCAAGTTAGAGGAAGTACGCTTATATTTGCGAGGAAGGAGATTTTAAAACCGTTTAGGATAAACACCCCAACTGCACCCAGCCTAGTTCATATCCTGATCTCCCGCTATTTGTTAGTTTATACTATTGCGAGATTAGCACCGTAGACAACACGGTCTCAATTTGATTAAATTTGTGGGAATCTAGTATATTATTAATGAATCGTAATAAAATATAAGGCTGGATGAAAATATATAATTTATAATTGAGCACAAAAATATAAATTCTAACTTTTGTCAAATAATGACTAGATTTTAAGCAAATACGAGATTTGAAAATTTATATTGCCATGTCAAATAATATATCCATGCTAACTTCTTTAAAAATTTAAAATATTTAAAAGATAGAACTCTTTATTCAAATTTGGAACTTGTTTTCTATCTAATATAATATGGGATCAATTTGGATGTGAGATTTCAAATCTATTCAAAATTTTAAAATAATAATAGATTTAATTTTGAATCGAATACGGATCTTAACCAAATTTTGATTATTATTGAAATTTAATTGCCTAGCACAGGCTCAAATATTAGTATGATATTAGTGTTAGTGTATCGCCATTGATACAATCTATTAAAAGTGATCACTGCCAATCACATTATTCGACATATGAATGTGGCAAAGTAGTTTTGCGTTAATATATTATTAGTGCCAGTTACGATTATTTCTTCCTCGTTATGATCATACATTTGAAATTACTCACAAAATACAAGTCCATAATATACATCTTGATGGGGACTGAGGGTTTTTGTTTCAAATACCATTAAGACTCTGTCAAATTCAAGTCTAAAACCTATTTGGTGGAAAAGTGGGTGGGAGTAGGAAAGGCGTGGCGTGGCGTGGCTTTACAACCGACCAAAGTATTATTTCGCGACAACAAGAAGAGATGGATCGCGGAAACCGTTGATGGCGCTAGCTACCGGACAGATCTCGTAGAAAAATCATACGTGTGGAAATACCAGTTTTCTCGAGAACGAGTGAAATTTTTATGTTAATATTTTCAACACCTCTTCTAAGATAATATATTGATGTTTATTAATTGTTACATTTTCTTATTTTTTTTTTGTTATGAAGCCGGCAGTTTTATATTGGAAAATGTCAATTTAATCTATATTTGATCATTGTTAAAATTATGAAGGGTGTGTGTATATAATAAATATAACTTAATTTATTCTTGAACAAACCGTTTCCGTAAAGAAAATTGCAAAATAATAACAATTCTTGAAGATGACCATTTGTTACGATGGTTCTGCCTTTCCACGCCAAATTAAAATGACCAATCTCCTTAAAGTAAACTTTTAAGGTTTTCCCTTATATGATTACCACTCACACACTCGATGCAAATGCTGATACACTTGCTCTAAATTCTATCTGTTTCATCCCTAGCTTATCGGACCGGTTAAATTCAGGTGTCAAGAACGTGTGGATATATTGGCTGTAAAAAAAACTGGACAAAATATTACGTTTACAAGAGTTAAATGTGCAGCTTTGGTGTCCACATGGTATAATGTGTTTATCTCATGTTATAGACTAGAATTCTGAAGAAGGGGAAATCGAAACTAGATCCCAGTCGAGAGCATTAATCGTAGTTTTCATAAAAGGTTTTCCACTATACATCTACGCACTTCATCGGAATTAAACCTTCAATATCCCTAACATTTTAGTGTAATTAGTACATAGGCGTTCACCCGAACGTATATTAAGATTCACTTTGCTCCAGTGAGTTTTCTTTGCAAGTGGTAGTAAACTAATTTAATTCCAGAGCCTTTTTTTTATAGGTCTTAGCGTTTAGCCACAAGAGACCTTCTAAGAAAGGTCAGCACCGACTTTAAAGTTGCTTCACAATTTTTTCTTGGGGGGGGG
>CABFVZ010002804.1:45517-57293 GCA_902151445.1 Timema monikensis
CCCCCCCCCCACATACACACACCCAACAAACGTCTTCTTTCTGGAAAGGAACGTGTCTTCCTTCAAACCCCACCCCCTTTTTCTATTACTTTTTATTACTATTTGCTTTAACCTTCCTTCATCTTTTTTCTTACATACTTTATGTGGAGCCAGATGACAGAACAGCAACAAAATTCATAAAAAACAAATAGAGAGAGAGACGAAAAGAAATGGAGAGTATAAAGAGGAGAGTAAAAAAAAGGTGAAATTTTTTCATAAATAACATATATATATATATATATATATATGAAACTAGAAGTTCCAAAATTGTTGGCAAAAGATCAAGTTTTTTTTTTACTCATATTTTCTTTATTTTTTTTAATAACGTTGGGTGGACAAGGTAAAGCCTCTTTTTTATCGCTTGGTTTGCTTTCGTCAGAATATTTACCCATCTGGACTACCCAACTTTTACCACGTGTCTTAGAAAAGGACAATACAGTCCTTGTATAAGCAACATAACCTATAAAATGTCTAAAAAAAATTTTTTTGGCCCTTTTTTTCTGAAATTAGATATTTTGGTGGGGTTTTTCAGATGCCTTTTATTTTTTGGATTCACTTAAAATACGTCATGTGTCTTTATTGTTTTACTTAACGTTTTGGTATTTTAAACACATATGTTACTGGTCTATATACATAAGTGAGCACGTTATATAAGGGGGTTTGGAATCATCTGGTCTGATTCACCAGTGATGATAAGGTCAAGGTAGGAATCCCAGAAAAACGTAATGAGTTTGATTTTACATCCTTTTTTTTATGTCTTCTATCTAGGCTAGTTAGGGTGTAAATTAATCTTGACATCTACCATACTTCTCATTTTTGTTAAGGGGCGAATTTATCTTTTCATTTAAGGGGGCAGTTTCTTTAGAATTACAGATATGAACTGGAGCAGGTAGTTGTCATTTAAATTATAGACCCTATTTTAATCTTTTTTATATTAGTGTTAGTGAAAAGTGTCAATGCATTATTTCTACGATATTTAAAAAATTTTATTAACAAGAAAATTGTTAAAGTTCTTGGAAGATAAAAGTGGTGATCTAGCAAACGCATGGTTAGAGCGAAATAATTTTTCAAATAAAGTAGAAATGCGTTGTACAAATTACTTTTTGGCTAACATTTTAGCAAATTGCTTGGCTAAAACCTTTTTAGATAAACCAATATGAATTTTAATTTTAAATGACATTAATATATTTAACCAAATCGGGTATACCTGGAGAAAGAATCAGTCCAGTACATGTAATAATTTGGGGAATTCCCCCCAAAATCGGGGGTGAATAGCTACCTTATATTAATACAATAATGTACACATAGTTTTGGTTGCAAGAATTTATTTTTATAAAAGTGCAATGGTATCTTACTTACTCTATGGCACTAGGAACTCGATAGTTCATCATCGCACTTACAAAAGCACCCCAACCATCCGTTTCTTTAATAGTTCTATCAAGCTATATCTTTGCTATGTATATTCTAATAAACACTAAATTGAATAGGTTTAATATATCGCTTAAAGCTTTCAAAAATTTAAAATTTATTTATCATTTTAAATCATATTTAACAGCTATTAGATGAAACAACAACTTTCCAAAGATCATTGAAACTAAAAAAATACATATACAAGTATCTAATGACTATAAAAATAGCCATTGGTTCCTTAATTTAAATGTATTGAAGTCAATTAAAGTACAAAAGTAGTGTGTTTCAAAATATAATAGTACAGATTTTATTATTATCTTAAAATGTTTACAGGTGTATTAAAATCATTCTGATAAGTTATTTATCTGCTCCGATGGGCAGGTGAATAAACGTAAAATTTAATAAAATCAGGATTTTTTGTGACCTTGAGATTGAAGATCAAATACATATCATATGTACTGGGGGTCGTTTATCCAATACATTGTTTTATACTCTCTCTATCTCTCTCTCTCTCTCTCTCTCTCTCCCTCTCTCCCTCTCCACTCTATTCGGGTACATTTCCTCACAAGATTAGCCTCATTGCCATTAACCCATACAAAAAATTTGATGTTAATAAACCGGATAGGAAGTAAATACCATATGGACAATAAAATGCTAGTATAATGTATCACCGGTTTTAGTGTTTGAAAGGGTCTAATGGCGGGATCACGATCTACTTAACGTTAAATTAACGTAACGCTCACTTAAAGTTAACTTAACTTAAGAAAACAGATGTGTGATCACGATTCACGTAACTTAACGTAACAACTCGAGCCAAACATCTCCATTCTAGAGTATGATCTGTGATTTACACTATTAGTAAAGTGATGATCTGTGAATGTTTACACATTTTTAAATCTAAATAATAAATATCTATTACAATTTATTTTATATAAATATAGCTTTCCTATTTTAGTTTAATTAGTTTGTTTCAATATCTTATCACTAGAACTTAATCTAAAGAGTAGATCTTGATCTTTAAACCAACAAATGAATTACTAAATAGCACTGTTGACATCACTCGCATGATGATTGGCTGTCTAGATCACGTGATACCTTTCAAGTAACGTTCACTTAAAGTAAAAGAACTCCCAGGACATCTCTTACGTTAAGTTAAGTGCAAGTGAACGTTAAGTTAACTGCAAGTCAACGTTAAGCTAACTGCATCGTGATCGCTTCCATTTAAATACATGAAGAGATCCTTTACGTTAAGTTACGTTAAGTTAACTTTAAGTGAATGTTAAGTTGAAAGTTATCCCAGGATAGGGAATATATCTCGTGTTATTCTGACCTGCTGAAGATGGAAAGAGTGGAGTTCAAATCCCGGTAGTGTTTTTTGAGGGGTTTTATTTTCATAAATAGTTTCCCACTTTCCTTACACTCTAATTAGATTACCTCATGAATGCTTCCTTCCTCATCCTCATCCCGTTGGACTAATTATCATAATTACGTACAACATGAACAGGTAGAGAGATGCACTGATAAAATATCTCTCTCTCTCTCTCTCTCTCTCTCTCTATATATATATATATATATATATATATAAAAAGAGAGAGAGAGAGAAGAGGAGAGAAAGTGAGAGATTATATATATATATAGCATATTTTAAATTATTATATTAATACGAGTGTTTACTTAAATTATCATGTCTTAGTTTATAGTATTTTTAATATAGATAGAGTATTATAATCTCTACAACCTCCAAACATAAGATTATGATAATTTTCGTTTCCTTTAAATTAAAATATTGGTTTTACCATTCTGTCTGTCTCTTTTTCTACCTGTTCGGCCCTGGGTCTAGAGACGAGATGGTTTTAATTGTTGGGCGTTGTTGTGTTTATTCCTACTTGGAATAATAACCGTGATTTGATGTATTTTAACTCTGAAGTTAAGGATATTTTGTTGATATTTGAGAATTCTAAAAGGTCCTATTATTATTATTATTATTATTATTATTATTATTATTAATTATCATCACCGTGTCTTACTACCCGTTTGGGTTATACGCACTTACGCTAATGTGTAATGGTAGGGTGATCGTGAGATGAAATTGAGGACCTACAGTTTAACGTGGGATCCGAACCTCGGTGGAGGCCTGGGAATTCCACACATTCACAAGTTGGGATTAATACAAGTCTTGTCAGAGGTGAAGGAAGGGTTTGGTAATCCGATAAATCTGTGCCAGTACCGAGGATTGAACCCCGGACCCCCAGTTCAGAAGTTTGACACCTTACCCCTTGACCTCCAGGTCACCTGTAAATGTTTCTAAAGTCACCTTAGATATTTGGCTCCATACAAATATTATTAGAGTTGTTTTACAGGTTTAATATAACTATGTACATGTTTTTGATGAATATTAATTGATTAGAAGTTATAATACTATGGCCTGCTAGTCTGTGTTTCTGGTTAAATGCCAAGAGACTCCGGGTTTTATCCCCGGTGCGAGACACTGGTTTGGAACGGGGTAAATTTTAACCTCTTGATGACAAATGAAGAGCTACTTGAATGATAAAGTAGAATATCTGATCTAGAAAACTAAGATTAACGGGAAGAGGGTTCATGGTGATGACCATATGACACACTTTATTCTAAAAATTTGGCACTATTATCGCCAACAGATGATGACAGCTCGCTCAATATGGCGTGATTGTTGGCTAACGCTAAGAGATTTGATAATTAATAACGTTTGCAAAGTAAAGATCTATACATGAGAATGTGTATACTACCTAATATTATTATTCATTTGAGTTAATCGTTTATATATTAATATATATAATTAATAAACAAATAAAATTAATCATTATAATAATAATTGATAGATAACTTATAATTAGTTTATATTACTGTTTTATTTTAACTGACTTTAATTTAAAATGTAACGTTTAATTTTTTAAGCCAAAAAACCTTGTTATTAAAATTTTTGTACTTTTAGGCTTTCTCCAAATGAAAAGTCCAATCATTTTTAATCTTTTTTAAAAAATTTTTTATCAAAATATTCCAATATGTAGAGAAATGGTAGTAATAAAAGATGAAACATATTATTTTAGAGCTTTCAAAGAGAATACCACTATACTTCCTCATTACTTGCACAAATATCGTGATTTTTTTTTGTAAAATATTTTTTTAGAGAATCTCGCCGTTTCCTGCTCCATTATTTCAGTTCTCTATGTTTCCAATCCCATATAATCCCACAAACTAATCTAAAATTATTCTATTGTTTTAATACATATTAATTTTCAAATATTACAAAACTCGAAGAGTGAAACTATCAGATACAAAGATAGTTTACGTGTGTTAATGCGATTACATATTTATACATAGTAATAATTATTATAGTTTCGAGAACATACTAAACTTTTTAAATATTAGGGAGGGTAGATAATCTGGATGGCGATTATTTATTGGAATATATGAAGCCTCAACAAACAGTCCTTAGATCGAATACTTACTAATGTGATTGTAAAAAAATATTCATAGTGCATATTAGCTCATTGAAAGTGATTTTATTTTATCACTATCAGAAAGAGATCTAGTACCTGAAACGTACGTTTTTTAATTGTTGACATCTGTTGCTAGACTAACGTCTAAACCACATAAATAACAGTTATTTCTTATAGATATAATGCTATCTTTGAATATAGTATTCATTGGCTTTCTATCCAACTTGATCACCAAATAAAATATATGGGAAAGTGCACCAAAATACTTTCTTACTCTCTTGTCTCTTAAAATAAAGAAATTTATTAAAAACTCATAAAATTTATTAAATTAAATAATATATATTGTCAGGTGACCTGGTGGTCTAGGGGTAAGGTGTCAGACTTTTATGCTGGCGGCCGGGGTTCAATCCTCGGTCCCGGCACAGATTTATCTGATTACCAAACCCTTCCTTCACCTCTGACAAGACATCTTATGAATGTGGGGAATGCCAGGCCTCCACCGTGGTTCGGATTCCACGTTAAACTGTAGGTCCTTCATTTCATCTCATAATCACCCTACCATTACACATTAGCGTAAGAGCGTATAACCCGAACGGGTAGTAAGACGCGGTGCTAATAATAATAATAATAATAATAATAATAATAATATATATTGTCCAGGAAACATTGAGAAAGGAAGAAAACATATCTGCTTATTTCTCGGAAATTATAAGTTTATTAAAACTTTATATGCACGGGATATTGGGTTATTATTTATTTATTTTTGGATGATAATGAGAAATTTTTGTTTGAAGCTCAATGGCATGGCTCTTAGCGCTAACCGAGATACATCACAAGGAGGTTACCAAGTATTGTTTCTCATGGGGAGTTTTATTTTCGGCAGGCTCCCTTGCCTACTGCCTGGGGAGATATAAGCTGAGCTCGGCTGGACAGGCCTCCCCCACCATCACACATCATCCCGGGCCGGGCCCTCTCACTCACACACACACATACACACTAAAAACACCACAAAATTTAACAAAATATAAATTACCGACTTATACCATCTATTGTAATTGCATATTAAAGCGTAGTTACATATTTTAATTAATTGTCTGTATTTTTTTTCCACCCCTTAGAAGCATCTACGGGGTAAAAAATAATAGCTATATTATTAGAACAACATTATCGGATTATTACCCTCTTAACTTTTCAAAATAATTAATAAAACTATATTGTTGATTAGGGTTGCTACCCCGATAAAAAACCCTTAATCACAAAACATCGGAATAAAACATCTTTACTTTTCCTAATTAGCTTAAATGTAACACCAGTGCCAAATTTAAGCCCTCTAGCTTCGTGGTAAGTATGAGAATTAGTAATGAGTCAGTCGGTTGGTCGGTCCATTCAATTTATATACATATATATATATATATATATATATATATATATATATATATATATATAGATAGAGAGAGATAATAATTGGAAGTAAAATACCCTTAGTCATTTTTATGGGAGAATTAGAATTGATATTTTCGTTTGTAATGTTAAACAGCACGTAAATTTAAAGTTTACTCAAAATCGTTTGTGTAGATTAAGATAAAATCGATTATATATATATATATTTTTAAGCCTCATAACACTACAATTAATTATAAGGCTAAAGATCTAGTTACAAAACCCTTGGGAAAAATTTAGAAAACCCAAAATACTAGTTTTTGACTTGATTGGTAAATTGTTTCTAGATTAGCCTGCCATACATTCAAACAGACTTCATCGAGAAACCCAAATTTTCGATTCATAATATCTCGAAACGTGGCCATTTATAAAAACTTCTATCAAGATTTTTTTACAATCACAATACTTCTGATTCCAACGGGTTGATATAGAATAAATGTACATTTTATTTACAAGTTGAAATTAAAGGTGATATTTTAACTTTAAATCCAAAAATAAACCTTAAGGCTGCAGTAACAAGCGATAAGAACATGTACTTAGAAATGTTTGAGTGGAGGGAGCAAGGTCTACTGTTCAAGTAACTACTAGTCAAAGATACTCTATAAACTCACTCTTATGAAACCAACAATCTGTCTGGATATCAACACTCACTTAATTTGGTTTGTATATGACGAGTAATGAAGTACGAATACAGTCTGAATATTCTATAAGTCATTCACGAGCTTAGTTTACCTGGATGACAGCTCGAAATGTTATAAGAAGTAATCCCTAATATATTACTATGCCAACAGCTGATATCTATCACTTTGAATGACTGTAATGAAAACAGATGGTAATATATTAATGTGATAGTTAACCACAGTAATTTAGGCCAATATTATTTATATATTTATATTGAGGTCGAATACAAAGTTTAGTTACAGTTTTATTCCCCTTAAAAATATATTAACACCACTTTCACAAAACCTTCTGACGAACATATCTCTAAAATGGCGACTAACGAATCTAAACCAGATGATTGAACATAACGGCAAACAAGTTTTTTACAATGATGCAGACATGCAGTTAATGAAAATATTTTTTTCAGTTAAATATTTCAAAATACGATAAAATAATCATAAAATCATTTATTGTATGTAAAAAAATGACAACAATTTTCTCTTTTCCATGTAAATACGAAGCTTGTGTTAAAAGATATTGATATGTGCACTATATTACACAAAATTAGTAACGTTCCAAAACGAAAAATAAGTACTTTTAATTATGTTTAAAATATTGTTTCGAGTTGGATAAAAATAAATTATTTAAAAAAAATGAGATAGTATTAGAAAACTTAAGCTTACGGTATTTTAAAGGTAATATATATCAGGTAATTAAAGATCTTTACATTTATAACAAAACTGTGATCTTTTACAAGTGTTGGCAACCCAAAACCTAAACATATGATTTTCGAACTGTCATCAAGGTAAAAACCTATCGTGAACGTAATATAGTCATATGTCCTACAGAAGATTTACCATCCTCCTGCAAGGCCAGTTCAAGTGTTTTAATTTTTAAACACTACCTTTTACTACCTGTTCAAATTTTATGCTCATGTTGTAATTACACCAATGGGTTATGGACAGTAATGACTTGATTTAGAGGAAATGGACGCGCATTTGCTTGGAAAGAGATTTGAAAACCATTTAGAAAACTACCCTTAGTGCACCCGACCAGGATAAAATCCCAATCTCCTTCTCTTTGGCAGACTAGTCCAACACAAGATTAGCGCGTCAGACCATGCGGCCATTTAATCGTGGTTAAGGTATATTAGTTTTAAACTAAACTATCCTTGTCTTTGTAATATTAGCGTACCTAAAATTATTATATTCATGACGTGGAGTAGGTTACATAATGATAAGATACATACTCTCTACTCGTTTAAATAAATTTTTAGGATATTTAAATCCTGCAGACTATGGATGGCAGGACATGCAGTGTAAATAGGAGAATATTGAACCGTGTTCAGGGTATTGGCATGAAAACAAAATGGGAAGATCTAGATTCAGATGGGAGGGGAACATTAGAATGGATCTGAGAGATATTGTGTAGTGAGGAGTACTAGGTATAAGTAGCTCAAGATAGAGACGGTTGTATCGAGTCCCCCTAAATACACTCTATCTCAAAATAGCGATAGAGTACAATTAGGGGTATTAGATAGAACTTAAGAATAGAGATAGGTGGCGTTCTTTTGTAAAGGTGGCAATGAACTTTCAAGTTCTTAATACCTTACAGTAATTAAGTATTCAGGACCGGTAAGACGTTCTGGTTAAAATAAATTAAAGATAAATTAATTTGAATAAAATCAACAAAAGTATCTGTTTATTTAATATATTCACAAACATGTAATAAGAAAATACACAATCCATTTTTGTGGCCGAATTATCTAGAACCGTTTGGTAAAAAATGTAGTATTTTGAGGCCTAATGTCACCTAATGGATTCCACATAAGGCCACACTCTAGATGTACAGTATATTTTTAAAAATACGTTTCCAACCATAGATAGATATATTTATGTATGGATAATCTGTAAATTATTTTTAGATTATGGTTTAAAAATATTGACATTTTTTAATTAATTATAATACAAGACCTTTGAGAATACAGGCTCTATAATTTAAACGGTGAATAATTTAAACGGTGAATAACATAAATTGCAAAATATGAAAAAGGCCTCTTCGATCAGCTCTAAAGTTGGCATGGGGTGTTAAGGGTGCAGGTTAATCATGCGTTGTCTAAGGCGTCGATATCAAAATAGACTGGAATTTCACACAAAAACAGATTTACATTCTCTAATTTCAATAATAATCATCATTATCTCTCCACATATTATAGTAATTAATACATATGCGTTAATACTTAATGGTTAGTTAGATGTGTTGTTAAAACAAAAATACACAAACCAATGCAGAATATTTTCATCATCTAGACAGTAACAAAGCAAGATAAAATATGCAAACTTTGTTTTTAAAAACAACTTATTAAAATATTATACATTTTCGTCTACATATGAGTAAATAAAATTTAAAAAAATATTTTTAAATTTAATCGTAATTCATAACTTAATTGGTAGTGACTCGCTTTATAAGCTACGGTTCTATAGCTTAAATTTATGGCTTAGTCAATAAATTGATACTTATTAATAGAATTGAGACTCCTCCTTTCATGGCTTGAATTTATCACCGAAGGCCTCAGTGTCATGTCTATTCTATAATTTAAATGTTTTTAATTCGTATTTTGGTATCATAAACTGGTTTAGAAAGAGCCCACAGAGGACTTGAAAATAAAAATATTTTGTGTCAAAATCAATGAAAAGCTTATGAGAAATAATGATTAGTTATTGTAAACAAATATTAACATAGATCTCGACTTTAACTAGATTTGCATTAATTATAATTTCCATTTTATTTTTATGGCAGTAAATAAACATTTTTTTTTATTAAAAAATCAATTTAAAATAGAAGGCAAAGCAATAAACACTTTCCGTTTAGCAATAGCTATTAGTTTAATTACTTTATTAAAAAAAAAAACACAAATCTCCTTTGAAGTAAAAAAAAAATATATATCATACAGAGAAATAAACCAAATCGTTCATGAATTTCATTTATTGGTTTGTTTACATATGACAATATAATTACATTCTATATTTTAAGTCAGGAGATAGTTCTTTAGATGAGTATAATAAACACCTTTAAAATAATACTAATAAAATAAAATGAAATTTTTTAGACCACAAAATATATTTATATATACATTTTTACTGGTCCTTGCTTTAAAAATGAGCTGTACTTGCGTTAACGATAGAAAATATCACTTTTTTTTTTCTACAAATAAAGTACTTGAAAATATCTTATTTTTTTAGCACCAGAGTTATGAATTTTGGAAACGTAATAGCTTATATTTAGCAGAGAACTGAACTCCAGACCATCAATTTATTACTTAGGTTGGAAACTTGAACAAAACACGCAGACCCCCTTCCTCCACCCCCAACCCCCAACATCCGCTTTCTTGAACAATGTAGTTTAAACTCAATTCAAGGGTTAAATTTGGATTCTTCAATTTAATATTTGCTATAAGGTTGGAGTAGCTATTTTTATTTACACGATAAAAATGTTTATGCCATGTTAAAATTTGGATTAAATTCACTGTTTTAGGAATCCAAATATCTAAATTAATCAGTAATTTTTACTGGTAGAACCTAATCTAGAATTTGAATATGAATATTGTTAATTATATATAAATTTTAACCAAATGTTTTTTTTTTTTCATTTTATTCGTTTCATTCAATTTAAGATGTATACATTCAGTGAAAAGACAGTGAAGACACAAAGTGACAAAGAGGGCTATTGGTGGTGTGGGGGGGTTTAAGGGGGGGTTGAAGGGGGGGGGTGGCTTTGAAGAGGGGAAGAGCCAGTATCAAATTCTCAGAACTGGGTGCTAGGCTACAAGATGAAAACCACTCATCTAAATAGTCAATTATAAAATTAAATTAATTTATCAATTAAATACCATTCTTTGTCATCAGGTATGAACGTCACTTTCACATAGGTTTGGATCGGAGGAAGCTAGAAGAATAGGATCTGAAACCCAAATAGTATGTTTTTTGAAGTCTATTTTCTCACCAAATAATGTTACAATTACTCTCAACGAAAATTATATTACATTTAATATATATTGTTATTTTTAGGTAACTGTACCCTTCAGTATAATATTTGGATAGCATCGTACATGTATTAGGATTATCCCTAAACATATATTTGGTGACCTGGCGGACTAGGGGTAAGGGGTTAGACTTCTGTGCTGGGTTCTGGGGTTCAATCCTGGGTCCTTGCACAGATTTATCTGATTACCAAACCCTTCCTTCACCTCTGACAAGACGTGTATTAATCAGAACTTGTGCATGTGGGGAATGCCAGGCTTCCCCCATGGTTTGGATTCCACGTTAAACTGTAGGTCCTACATTTTATCTCACAACCCTACCATTACACATTATAGTAAGTGCATACAAACCGAACGGGTAGTAAGAAGCAATGTTAATAAAAATAATCATCTAAAAATATAATATATCTGGATTGTTGTAGATCTACTTCAAAGCTAAGCTTTAAATTATTAATAAAAAAAATTACGTTATTTTTTTTTTAATATTGTAGTTTTAAATATTCTATGGCTTGTCGATAAAAATAATTGAAAACAAATTTGCGTGTGTAATTTTTGTTGTTGTTGCTATTTTGAAATTTTGTCAAATGCACCCCGAAGGCTTGATGTATAAAAAAAAATACATCACTCGCGTAACTTTTATAATTAGCGTATTTTTTGTGTGGTGCAGTTTCCAGCCACTCTATCTCTCTTTCTCTCTCTCAACCCCCCC
>CABFVZ010002804.1:57919-99521 GCA_902151445.1 Timema monikensis
GGGGGGGGGGGGGGGTCTGGGGGTAAATAGCTTAATTTTGGAATAAACATCTTAACAAAAGGTAATACAATCGCAAAGAATTTCAATAAAATTCTATTTTGATAATTCATTAAGTCAATTCAAAATTATCGATCTTGATTTTCTGCAATTTGTTATCGAAAGAGTGTTCTTAAACGTACATTCATAGTACATATCAACGATTTCTTTAACATATTTTTAACATCAAGATAAATTATTTATCTGTTTTATCGGTTGAAGGCGGTACAACTCAAATGAACTTGGTAATAACCTAGCATGAACTGCGGAGTAAAAATAAAATTCATAGTGACTTTGTTCAAAATGGAACATGGGTGTTAGTTTAGGCTAAATTAGGTCACCTTAGGCTAGGCTAGGTAAGGTTAGGTTAGTGACCAGGAGTTGAATAGAATTGCATGTTGCTTGCAATTCGAGTGCACCCGTCGAATGATCTAAGGAAAGTTGGTCCAACGTTTTTCTACCCAACAGCCAAAATCTGTCCATTTGTTCGTACCACCTGTCAAATATTAATTTAATAATTCAATTAACTTAATATAGAACAAAAAATAGCACTTAATATAAAATTAATTTCAATACCTACTTATAAAATTGTATTTTCAGCTGGTGAAATGTTTTCTGGAATTTTACTGCCAAAATTTTTTATAAATATTCCAAAAACGTAGGTATTATGAAATATGCACCAACACACACTTTTACATAATAATTTAGCATTATTAATATATACCTATATATTATAAATATTTAACCAAACAAATAAATGCATAGTAATATTCAATATTGACATTTTTAAATAAATATTTCTATTTTAATCATTACCTATTTCAAATTTGTCAACTGGGATTTCCCTTTAATTTTTCTCCTTAATGCTGTGAGGGCCATACTATCAGTGAGCGCGTGCCACGTTGCTTTTGTTTTTCAGACGAACTTGTGAAACCACATTAGCAATCTATATCCCGCACAGGTGTCAGTCTCATCTGGTATGATTTGAAGGTGATTGACGTTGATTGGCGTTAGTTTCTCGAATTTAAACTGTTGTGCAAAGATGATTCTTTTTTATTAACAGTTTTCAAACACTCTCTTTGACATAAACGCGGCTGGATCTTCTTTTATTAATCACATTAATCTCTTTCATATTAGTAAAGTTATATGTTGTCAGTCTAAATTGATATTGTACATTGCAATAAAAATGGTTTATTTTCCATTCGGAGGTAATAGTCACTCTTTAGATAGTATGATTAATATATTTCATCATCATCATCATCATCATCATCAACAACAACAACAACAACTGTCTCCAGCATGTGACTTGGTCAGTTTAGTAAAATGTCTCCATTTTTCTCTATCTTTTCACCATTATCCCACCTTTAATTGCTTCCTTTCTTCTCCTCTCATTTGCGAACTTTCTATTATCTGCTCCTCCAATCTCCTTCATGGCACGGTCTTTTTCCTACATACTTAATTTCCATCATTTCCTAAGGCATAATCTTCTTTTCATTTTAATAACATGGGCATACCCTCTCAGTCTTGCTTCCTCTACTATCTCAAGTACTCCTTGTACTCCTACTCTTTCTCGGATAACTTAATTTCTAATCTAGTTTCTTCTCGTGACAGCCAACATGCTCCTCATTTATATATAGCAAATAAAGATTTCCTTTGCCACTACCCATAATCATACCATGAACTCTTAGAATTATGTGTAAACATTATATTCAGTTCACCATGGAGCTGAACCAAATGTTAAGAGCACTTACCTTCGTTTATTTGAATTATATCTTTCTTTCGATTAAAAGGTTTTCTATGAAAAAAAATCTACTTCCAGAGGAACGTTAAAATTTCATGCTGATGTAATATAGTGACAGAAATAAAGACTGGGCAAAGGTTGAACATGTCAATATCTCACCAACTACAGCGCCATCCAGCTAGTTTACCGCTGCGTGCAGAAAGAATGAGTTCGAAAAATGAGAGTAAAAGAATACGGGAAAGCACGTCAAATCAAGAGTTCACCAACTACAGCGCCACACAGCTAAGTTAACATTGCACGTGGAAATATTGCGAACTAAGTTTGAAATAATTAAGGCACTAGAGGAGAGCAAGTCATGTCACCAGCTTCCTGCCCAAAATTACAATAAGCTTTAAGCGCAACATGGAGAAAGAATGTGAACTAAGATTAAATATATTGTGAACAGAGAAGAACGCATCAAAAATTCACCGTTACAACAAGTGCATTTTTATCCAGAAAAGTTAACAAAGCATGGGGAATTAATGTGAACTAAAGCCTGGTAAGCAATTGGAATTATTGTTTACAAAAACTGTTCCTAGATGTTTACTAGATGTTTCCTGTTTCTTATAATTATAAGGGAACACTTTGAAAACATGGACAACACATTATTAAGTAAACAGTTGAACCAACATTCTTTTGCGTCCAGATTTCTATGATGAAATATTGTTTCCTATCCAGAGACAGTTAATCTGATAATCTGTCGAGTAAGATGCTGCTATGGCTTGTGCTTTATGGGTGGTTATGGACTGTTCAACAAGACAGGTCATGTGATAAAACTCTCTTTACTCATTGGGGGCTCCGCCACCAAGACCCCCGTGGGCTTTCTTTGCAAGTGGATGTAAACCAATGTAATTCCAGAGCAGTTTTTTTTATAGGTTTTACCATTTAGCCCCAAAAGTCCTCCAAAAAATGTCCGCACTGACTTTAAAGTTCTGTAATTTTGAATTTTTTAAGGGGTTAAAAAAAATAATTTATCTTTTTGGAATTTTTCCATCTGTTACAGGATAAAAGCTATAAGTCTGCCAAATTTCAAGTTTCTAACTCATCTGGAAGTGGGTAAACATTAATGTAAATGAGTGAGTCAGCGATGTGACTTTATAGTAGTGTAATTGTTGTAGCTTAAAGCAGAGCTTCAAAATTATTCATACTATGCTAATAAGCTTCTATCAGAACGTAATCTTGAAGACGGTATTGGTCTTAGGAACTTCTCTTGTCTGTCTCCTTCAGATCTTGTAGTTCTTTTATAAATAGTTGATCTTAGCACAGAGAACTACTGGACTGGTTAACGTTGTATGTTATCGGCAATTTTTGTAGACATTTTCAAACACTTGAACCTTTATTTCTTGTATCCATTTGAAACGTATGTCAATAAACGTTGTTTTTCTTTGGTAAAAACCATCGAAACATGAAACAATATTTCCAAACTCTTTCAGAAGAAACTAAATAAATAATCTTAAACAAGAGAAACATGTTTCTAAGTGAATACTAGGATAAAGAGTAAGATAAATCAAAGGTGAGGGTGAAACACATACTGTAACTAGTAGCTTTACAATTGCATTTGTTAGACACTGGAATGTAAAGTTGACAGAAGCTGGGCGTAATTATTTCATAGCACCACATCCTACTACCCGTTTGGGTTATATGCCTATGTACTAATCACAATAATGGCTTAGGGATTAGGAAGGATTATTAGAGAATAATTGCACCCAAATTTGCGTGGAAGGAGAGGGAAAACCATTTAAGGAAAAAAAAACACCCTCAGTTCATCCGACTGGCATCGAACCCTGATCTCCCCGTCCTAAAAAGTCTAGTTAGACGGTGACCTGGTGGTCTAGGGGTAAGGTGTCAGACTTCTGTGCTGGCGGCTGGGGTTCAATCCTCGGTCCCGGCACAGATTTATCTGATTACCAAACCCTTCCTTCACCTCTGATAAGACATCTTGTGAATGTGGGGAATGCCAGGCCTCCACCGTGGTTCGGATTCCACGTTAAACTGTAGGTCCTTCATTTCATCTCACAACCACCCTACCATTACACATTAGCGTAAGTGCGTATAACAGAACGGGTAGTAAGACGTGGTGCTAATAATAATAATAATAATAATAATAATAATTAATAATAATAATAATAATCTAGTTGGACATGAGTGTTAGACATCGCAGCCACCGGAACATGTCAGGACATAGTTTAAAACTCCTTTTCAGCCTCATTTTGTATTTAAAGATTTTTTTTTAAATACTATGGAAACACAAAACAATAAACAGGAGGGAAATATGAACATAAAACCCTTACGTATGCATAAATGCTCGTAACGCGCTATAAGCTCCTATATAAACTGGGGGATTGGGATAATACGTAAATTCCAAAAACAGTTTTGTGTCAATACGTGGCTAAAAACTCATTATATTCGATCAGATTATACGAAGACCATTTCTATTTTCTCTCGTCTGTAATTCCGTTCTAGATACAAATAAATAACTTTTTTTGGAATCAAAATTGCATTGTATTGTACAATTTAATGAACGTATTATTTTTTTTCCTAACAAAGTTTATTTCTGTATTGCTTGGAAATTATTTAGCTATTTAGTTTTCTCTAATGAAGCCGTGGGCATGTTTGGAATATTTTAGTGTGTGGCTTTCAAATAGAGGTTTGTTTACGGTTATATAAACAGTGTACCCAGAAATAGATTAATTTTTAGCTAAAAAGTGGCAATGAAATAACAGAGAATACTGATTCAGAAAATAAACTAGATTTTACTGTCAATAACATTTTTTCCCCGTATATTTATCATTCTCATATTTTATCCGTGCGGTTTATTTATATTTATTTACTTCTCAATTTTTTATATTTCCTATTTTAGCTCTCATTATAACATTTTACCCATAGTTCTATATTTATCTATTGCTTTTTATTGGTTTAGTATTTTACCCCTTTAAACTATATTCTAAATATTATTTAATATATTTACAGATTTATAAATAATAATACCATTTCAGGTAATATCTATAAGTTTTTCTTTAAAATCCTCTTATTATTTACTATCAAAATATGTTTTATTCAATTCTCAGATACATTCATTATATTTCTCTTTGTCATTATTTCATATCTTGACTTTTTCGCCAAATAAATAGTAATATTATTTCTCCTATGAAAACATTATTTTTTAAAGAACTAACAGTTTGGTTAGCCAATACACCGATTAAAATTTGTCAACAATATTTATAAATTGTATATTATTATTGATAAAATGTTAGAATGATTAAATATTATATTCCTTAGTATTATAACCATTCGTGATAATATCATAGTTAATAATCAAAGGTATGAATTCTAAATTTTTAAATGGAATTTCAAAAAAATAAAAAAAAATTAAAAGGGTATTGTTACACACTTTCAAATAATCGACGTATATTTCTATATTATATTTTTTTCACCACATCTCCCTAACCTCTCAAAATATAACTATGTTAACATCCATTCAGTTGAATTCAATGGTCTTGATGTAAGATGCTCTCCTTAGAACACGATGTTTGTAGGTTCAAAACCCGCCGGGTTCAAAGTTATTTACTTTATAAATACAAAATACGTATTACAACTTTCTATTTGGAGGAGATGTAAAGCCATTGTTGGTCTCATCTCGATCGTGGCATGTAAAATAACCGTAGAAGATATGTGTGAAAATACCTTTCCCACCACACTTGGTATGCGCTTTTGCTCTTGCTCATAGAAATTATCGCTTTCTGATATAATCAGTCAGTTCAAAAAGTGCATGCAATATAACTAATATTAATAAATAAATCAAATTAAGGTATATATATATATAAAATACATATTGCGATTAATTTATATAAATGAGGAGGGTAGAATAAAGGGAAATGTACACACATTTTAATATATAGTGCACAGCCATTGAGGAAAAGCGATACGCAGAACAAATGACCAAGATTCGAAACACTGATATCCTTATCTACAGTTTATTTTGATAGTGACGTTGAGGTGCTATAAAATTTAAATAATCTCTGTTAAACTTAGCAGAGTAACTGACAGTTCTTGCCTCTCTACTTCACAAATTTCATCATAAGTTAATTGTATTTGTCCAAGTCAGAAATATATGGTAATTGACGTGTTGATGGGTCTAAGTACCTAATACGTCCGGTAATGGGGTTGTGTCTGAAACTGGAAGGGGGTTTTTGATGGATGGAAATCGAGGGGGTCGCTTCTCTGGTAAAATGGATTGGTGTCCCACATTTTAGGAGTAAATTAGCTCATTCATCTTTCTCAAGCTAAAAGTCTCATTTTACCCGACTGGCAAAGATATTATGATATAATATAAACACATTTATATCTGCTACTATCACACCCTCTCACACATAAGGTGATGAATGCCGTTCGTGTCTTATTATTTTCGTAATGGTAAAATATTGTAGAGTATAAATAAAGAATGATAAGAATTAATTAAATTGTATGACTAGAGATCATTATTTTATTTTCGGTGCCAATATTTGGTTAATAGATGACTTGGGTTTAAATATTTATACTTGTGTAGGTATTTTAATAAGAATAGATATACATTTTTTTATTTAATATTTTAATTTCATTCTATGATAATTTTACTAAAATAATGTTTCTAACATTTCTAAAATGAGCAGACCACCTGAATAGGCCTTATACAATATTAAAAAGCTGTGATTACACTATTGATATTATTTTTATAGAGATAATGTGAGAAATTGGAAAAATTTTAGTGTTTTGCCAACTTTTATTTATTTTTACCGAGTTATTAAAAAATAATTAAAGTAATAAGAAATTACATCATGAATATTTTTTGTATAAAATAGCCTTAGAAACTTTGTATTTTAATCAAATTTACTGATAATTTTATTAATAAATAATAGATTATTTATTTCGATTATATTACTGAAATATACTTTTTTCTTTATCACACAACAAAATAAGAGATACTTGTACACACTTTCTCATGAAGCTTAAGTTAAAATCTAGAATAAAATATTGGTCATTCTATTTAAATAGGCAAAAAAAAGTAATTTTGCAATATACTAGATTGCTGGTGACGGGAAGGATGCAGTTTAGGTTTTAACAATATTCTATAGAATTTAGTTTCCACATGTGACTTATTGTCAAAATCAAGACCAAGATAAAACCCTCCATGCTCTTATCAGGAAATTGAGCCATACTAACCAAGTGGCTGCCTTCTGTTAGCAAAGAGAGTACCTACTTATGTCAATAAAGTGTGTATTGTAGTTATCACAACAAACCCTCCGGCCATTAGTCTCAGTTTTCTATACATACCTTTTCAATAAGTAAATACTCATTTTCTTCACGCGCATGAGTTGAATCCGTTTCACACCCATTCATCGAAATCCAGAAGTGTCAGGAATCGAACCGAGAGCCTCTGTATCTGTATCTAGATATTCTGAACACTATACCACAAAGAATATATAAACATATTTTTCAGCCATAAAGAATATTATTTTAATAAAATAGTATTGTTATTTTATAGATATTGTTAATTATATTCTATCAAAATAATATTTACAGAGGATCCGAGGATAGCGTGGTCGGTAGCTTGTTTGTCTACTGAAATAATTGTCCTAGGATCGATTCAAATCATGGCCAGAATATTTATCGTTGGTGAAATGTGAGTTAACCCTTACCCAGCGTTGAATTAACGGTCACTGGGCTGGGTATTGTATCTGTTCTAGATTTAAGTTAGATTATAAGGCTTATGAAGCTAGGACAGGCCTAGCCAGCAGGTAGTGGAACATATATGGCTTGAATAAAAAAAAACTGACCCAGGCCACAGGCTGTAAACGGTAGTATCTAAAGGTGACACGACCTGACATCTTAATACAAGGAAATTGATATATTATATCGTGAATCTCAGAGAAAAGTGACATAAGTCAAAGAATTTTTAAAAAAAATGGGTTTTGGCTTAGATGTATTTATATTGAGGTCATCTATGTTTGATAAAAGTGATATAAGTCGAACTCTAATAAGTTTACTGTTAGAAATAAAAATCCAAAGAATATATTTCACTTTGGAGGGGTTTATCACAGGGAGAAATGGTATAAGTATACTTATGTCCCTTTTACAGAGAACTGTATTATTTTAAGTAGCAAGGAAAAGTGCCATATTTTGACTTATGACATTTTGACAAGAAAATATATTAAAATAATCGATAAAAGAGTCGTCTGTCATTCCATATTCATAGTTTTTTTTTATATCTAGTGGTATATATCTAGTGTGACATTTTACTCTACATTCTTTGCGTTTAATGTATTTGATATTTAATATTATTATATTGTTTGACTGCATCTGATACAAAAATATATTTTTTAACAAATAATAATTTTATCTTACATAATGTTGAATATTTAAAATTAACAGTGGGTTAAACTATCATAATATTGACCACAAAAAGTCATAATTTCTTTTCTTTTTTTAATCGGTTTTGAAAATTAATTGGACTTTAGAGACAGTTGTATTAGTGCAGTATCGGCATGCATTTGTGTTTGTAAGCCTAGTTAATTATTATGGTAAGTAGCAGAACTGCTTTCTGGCAAATCTAAAAGCATTCAAGGGAAGTAAAACTTTGTTTTATATTATTTGTGGTATTGATTGGATTAAATTTTGCGTTTTTATAGATTTTCAATGTTAAATATTAAACTTTACTAGGTATACTGTTGTGTTGATGATTAGTGCTTGACAAATAATAGTTACATATTGTTTAATATTCGGTCTCAATGTTTAAATTAATTTTTTTTGTACAGATTTACAATGTACACATCCTAAATTTTATCAAGTAAAAGAAAAATAGTAGAGTTTAATAAAATCTCATATTTTTTTGCTGAACCAATAGTCTTAATAGGGTGATTAAATTATAACTTACTGAAAATATTTTTCTCTTTCCTTTCAAACAAAATGGTATACTACCGGCGCAACATATTGCTACATTCTTCTTCCTTTAATATATTAGGAAAAGTCACTAATAACTAGAACATTAGAGTTCCTGTTTTCAAAGGCTGTTTTATTTTAAAAAAATTGACCGATTTGTTAAGACATGCCTTGAAAAAAGACTGTTCACAACATCTGGTTTAACAGAGAAAGATGGAAAAGAAATAGATCCCCCAAAATATAAAGGGACTCCTAAATACAGGGAGATCGCTAATGCTCACATATTATCTTTCCCTGCTTATGAGTCTAATTACACAAGACGACGATCCTCAAAGAAGTATCTTCCTTCACACTTTAACATATCCATCATGTATAGATTGTACAAATAAAAGAAAGAGAACCCTGTTTCTAAAACCGTGTATAAAACCATATTATTATCTAGATATCAGATAAGGCCCTTCTATAAAAATTTGATTGTATTTACATCATCCCCTCTCCACGATTGATACGATTTGTTTAAATTATCTTTATTTTAAAATCGTAAGTAATGATATATTTTCCTTTCTTTTCCAGGTTATTGAAATGATGTAACTTAAAACACATTATCAAGAAACATCACAAGAACTTCAAAAATAAAAACCATGACTATTAAGTTATATAAAACTGTCAAAAAATGTAAACATTACAATATTATTTTGAAAGTGAACTATTATAGGCCTACAACCAATTAGTGGATAATAACTTAGCTTAGTTTAGATAGTTGACACGTTGGGGGAAGGGTATTTTTTTTTAACTTAACTGTAGTGTGTGGAAAGTGCAAAATGTCAGTGGCGTCTTGAAGAGAGTCAGAAAAGGTGTTTTGTGGAGGGTTTGAAGCGCTCCCGTGACGTTGAAAGGGGGGGTGTTCGCCACGGAGTATGTATCTGAGCGCCAGAAACTGCCTGGCTTCCTCGTGCAACAGTGCTAACAACCGGTCGTCCTCTAGACACTTGGTGACCAGTAACGCCGCCATGGTGCAGTGGGCGTTGTCTAGAACCCTTTCCTTGCTCGGCGTCGCCATTTTGGTTCACCTCATAGTCATGACTTCAGTGGCAGACAAAGGTAGGTAGTGCCTCTCTTCTTTGTGAGACCTATTTTTCTATATAATATATAAAAAAGCTTTTGCATGAAACTAGATATATAAAATATATTTTAGGGTCGTTATAATACAAATATTAGGAAGTGGCGGAGAGGCTACATAATATTAAGATACATAACTTCAACTCATCACAATACAATTGTAAGGATATTAAAGTCTCGTAGAATAAATTGGGCAGGATATACCGCCTGATTGGGAGAATCTGGAAAGGTGTTCATAGTAGTTACTGACAAGCCCAATAGAAATAACCATTTGAGAAGATCTACACACAAATTGGAGAATAATATTAGAATGGACCCGAATGAGGGGAACTGAATAGAACTAGCTCAAGATAATAGGAATAGGGTGTAATGAGATGGACTAAATAGAGATAGATTGTAATGAGATGGACTTAATAGAAATAGCTCAAGATAGGGATAGAATGTAGTGAGGTGGATTGGATAGAACTAGCTCAAGATAGGAATAGTGTGCAATGAGGTGGACTAATTAGAACTAGCTCAAGATTGGAATAGGGTTTAATGAGATGGACTGAATGGAACTAGCTCAAAATATATATAGGTTGTAGTGAGGTGGGCTGGATAGAACTAGCTAAATATAGGGATATGGTGTAATGAGGTGGACTGGATAGAGCTAGTTCAAGATAGGGATAGGGTGTAATGAGGTGGACTGGATAGAACTAGCTAAATAAAGGGATATGGTGTAATGAGGTGGACTGATTAGAACTAGCTTAATATAGGAATATGGTGTATTAATTTGGACTGGATAGAACTATACTCAGAATATGGATAGGCATAGGTTGTAATGAGGTGGATTGGGTAGAACTAGCTCAAGTTGGGGATATATGGTTTAATTTATTAAGTGAAGCAATGAACTGTACAGTTGATTGTGCTATAAATATTAATTAATATTAAAATATGGTTAGATTATTAAATTTAAATTAAATTCGCTCTGGTGGTCACACTCTCTAGGTTAGAATTATTGAATGCGTTTAATCACAAGGGTCATATTGAAAATATAAAATTTTGAGGGTGCCACACTTCAAAATATGTAGTATTGTCACCATCTAAATTAAATATAAAAAATCTATTTCCTAGTAATATAAATTTAACATTTTAAGATCTACTGTTTCCTAAATTTTTCTTTACATAATTATAAAACATTTTTATAGCAGTAATGGCATTGAGTACCAGGTTTTTAAATATTATAATGAATTTACTTTTTAATTGATGATACATACTTCTTCGTAAGCTTTGGTTTATTGTGTGTTGGTTCCTCTTTTTATGAAATAAAAATACTTTTCACACCCATGTGTTATACCAAATATTGCAAATATTTATTACACAAATTAAATACATTTTTTAAATGGACCTCAGGTGAGTAAATAATAAAAATATATATTTATATATACCAACATTATTTGATAAATTTACAAAAATAGTGACCAATTTCCAAATGTCATAATACGAAATGTTCTATTTCTGAATAATCAATTTATCAATATACTTTATTGACGATGACAAGAATATCTTGGTTATAATCCTGGTAGGGTGTAGAGAGGGTGATTTTTAATATCTGCCAATGTGCTTCTATGCAAATGCGGATACAATTTTTGAATAACAAAGTCTTCCTACCTACCACAATAGAAAATTTAATATATTGCGTATTATATCAACGGGAAGAGAGAAGTTTTGAGGAAATATAAGGCAATCGTTCTATTTTTACAAATTTTAGATGTATCTATGATAATAAAAGGCAATGTTCGTGTTTGTTTGTTTGTTTGTTTGTTTGTTTGTATGTGTGTGTGTGTGTGATGTCCAGCCAAAATTACGGCACGCAGAGAACTTAAATTCTTAACATAGGTAGAAAATAGGGGGTCAAATGCATCTCAAAACCGGATTTTAAATTTTTAGCTAGAATTTTAATTAGGTGATTCTTTTTAAATAATGAATATATTTTAAAAACTGTTTAGAATTACGTTTCATATATATATATATTCAAAACTAAATCGGGCACCATGAAAGGGGTGGGGGGGTGGCTTATATAGTTCTACAATTGTTCACTGGTAGCACCGTTCGGGATTGCTAGTCTATAATAACTCAATGTACAATCCGATAACTCTATAATGCTTACCATTAGTGAGAGATTTATGGTGATATCTTATGTCACATCATAGTAGAATTGATCGTTATAGGTCTTTTATATTCCTGGGTTTGTATTTTATTTTTCCTGAAAGGTAGATGGCTTATCTTGTCTGATATACACTATAGATATAAATATTAAGCTATACTATACTAAAAATCAATTAAGGGTACGCCTGTTTCATTTCAAGGCAAGAATCACAGTCAGTGTACACCCCCGTTTAGTGTTTTGATAGAATTTTTAAATTAAAAAAAATATTAATTAATTATTTTTGATTTTTTTTTAACATGGAAACAGTTATTGAACCCAGGATCTCTGGCTTGGCGTGATACTGCTATACCACTGAGTTATAATGGATTAATCTCGTGCTGTAATTCTTCACTCGTAGATATTATCTTTGATGGAGATGCGGGAATCATCAACTACTGTGAGCTATAATTGATATCACTGCCTGTTGGAAGGTGTATAGTAGGAGAGGTTTATGGGGTTTAAACCCCTTGGCCCACAAAAAAATCCAAAGTTTATTTATAAGATACCTATAAATGGCTCTGGATCATAATTAACTTATACTGCCATTAATTTACTTTTAAAAATTTTTCATATATGGATCTCTTTAAATAGGTTCATAATATATTTAGGTTTCAGAAAATTTCCCGGTGAATAACACTCTAAATGTCTTCAAGGGGAATCCAATTAGGGGGGAAAAAAACCCATAGGGGGGCTACTCCAAATAGCTTGTAAATGCAAATAAATTTAAAAAAAAATGTCAAATCAAGGACACTTATTAGTTTCTAAAACATTTGCATTTTAAAAACAATTTTGAGAGAAGATTAGTTTCAATCATTTTAAAGACATATAATTTTTAAAAAAATATTTAGGAAAGGACCATTCTATATATTTGTAAGGACATCCAATCTTATAAACCTATATTGTGAAAGACCCTTTCAAATATATTTTTGAATCGCCTAATTTAATTAAAAATCATACTAAGAACATTCTAAACAGCTTCTAAGGCATTTCAAATTTCAAAAAAA
Source organism: Timema monikensis (assembly GCA_902151445.1). Classification (NCBI taxonomy): domain Eukaryota; kingdom Metazoa; phylum Arthropoda; class Insecta; order Phasmatodea; family Timematidae; genus Timema; species Timema monikensis. The sequence continues at coordinate 70,962 of CABFVZ010002804.1, forward strand.
TTTCCGTTTGAGGACAACTTTAAATATAATGTAGTGAAACTATTTTATAAAAAGAATTATGATGGGTTATAATTAAATAGTTTTTAGAGACATCCAATTTTCAAAAATCTGCCAAAGAATACTATTACAAATAGTTTTTAAATTTATTTAAATTTAATAATATTTTTATTGAAATACTATTCTACATAGATTTTAAAAGAGTATAAATATTTTCAAAAATTCAAAAACACCCTAAAGGATGAATACTACAGATATATTCTAACAGCAACATGTTTTTTAACATAAACTGAGGGAGACGCAAGTTAGAACCTCCCTGAATTTATTTTTTTACATACCCCACCCCTCCCATTACCTTCTTACACAAAAAACAATATTTTACGACTTTTAAACTGTCTTCTCCTCCCCCAATTTAAATCCTCCTTATGATCATGACAGCCACCGGTGAATCAGGAGTAGTTCTATGCGGTCATTTGTACAAATTACACTGTGGATAAAAGCGAACAACATGTATAGAGCATACAATTTATTTAAATATGACTATCGTGAAGTAAGTTCCAAGATGCCATTTTCTGTGGTATGAATAATAGTTCAATAGGTAACTGATTATTTCCACACGTACATCACAGTCAATGAATTAGGGTGGTATGTAAGAAGAATGTTAGTGAATGCTTATTGGACCAATAGTGTGGTCCCGAGCACATGATCAATCCCCCTTTTAACCAATGATGACGCAAGCAAACTAACGGTAGTGTCCACAAATAACCCATTTAGTCAAGTTCTTGCAAATTGCCCTTAAAACTATGGAGTGAAGAATTACCCTGATCATGTGATTATTCCAAGATAATTGAGTGGATGCAGCTATATTAGAACTAAAGATCATTTATATATTCTAAGCTTTTATAGTTATGTTTAATTAATTGTGTAAACGTATTCCTTATCTATATTATTAGATTAAAAGCGTTCATCGTAACAGGCCTAACTCATCTCCCAGTTCGCGTGAGATATGAGAGTAAAAAAATAATATTAAAATACCTATGATATGCCTGAAAGACGTGCAGTACAAACGTTGTTGAACGACTACTCGAAATTTTCCACGGGTATGAAGGGGGACAAAGCGACAAAGTTTCTTTAAAATAAATACAGTGTGTTCCTATTAAGACAGAATAGAAGTTTGTTGGTGACCCTGGCTGTCTAGGAGTAAGGCATGGGATGCATGTTCTTAAGATGCTATCTTTAATAAGCTATTATAACAACAAATTAGTAATTAATGCTCATAACTGTTTTAACGGAGGTAGAAAACCCAAGAACAGTTTTTATTTTTAAATAATCTCTAAAATAATGAATTTTGTTGATGTCGATGTGAAAAATTTTCATGTTGACACTTTAACCTTCAATAGAAATACCTTCTACGAATAAACAATAAATTTATTAACTGGAGTTACATAAATATTAAACAAACTATTTACATATAAATACAAAATATCCAAAACTATAATTATCTTTTTATTTTACGAATGTTTATGGTGAATTCAAAGTTCTGGATTGGACAAATCAACATTTAAAAAATAATAATTATAGACACTTTTTAAAATAGCTGTAAAAATTACGCTTTATATTAGTAATCTTTTATTAATAATTACCTTAGCTAAAGGGTATTTAGAAAGCCTAGAATAATTCAATATTCAATAAATTTTAATTAATATTTAAAGCACCTATTCTGTATATATTAAACAATCTCTAATAAGTATTTTCATTTAAGTTTTTATTATTATAATGGTAGATAAAATATACAATAACCAAATCTAATTACTATGAATCAGGTTTCCTATTAAATAGCTCTAATAGTTTCCATTTATGGACATCCTGTTTAAATAATTATCTAGTATTTATAACCTAATTAACAATTTAATTCATAATAAGGTCTTCTGACTAATATAAGAATTACTAGATTAAATTTATCGTCTTAATACGTCAGGTAATATAATACTAAGGATCACATTTGATAAATATTACCAATGGCTATAAAATAGTACTAGAAAAATGGTAAAATTTAAATAACGTTGCCAACCAAAAAATAAAATTAACGATATAATCAAACAAATTCTATCATTTTCTAATTTTTCAAAGAATTTTTTTTTTTAAAGGTATATGTAAACCTATATTAAGTAAGAAAAATAAACATTTTTAAAGAACGATACAGTATTTATATATGCACTAATATGAAGGAGCTGGCTTATTCTAGAAACAATAATTAAGATTATTATCAATAAAAAGGGCTAAAAGGGTAAAAAGTAAATCCAATTAAAGCTTATAAAAATGGTAAAGTAATTTTTTTTAAAGGATCGAAAAAGCTATTAAGGATAAACAAGTAAATAAGGGTAAGCAAGGTCAAAACTGAAAAAGGAAGAAAATAGGGTATAAAATATAATCCATTTGTTAGCATTTTAACCACTTTTAAGTTACGCAGCATATACATTTACTCTTTGAGCAATTTCTACCTAATTTTACATCATTTAATCTTATCGCATTTTATATTTTTTCCCTTTTTGAGAACGTTTTTCCCTTTTTACCCTTTATTACCTTGTTAACCCTTTTAACCATTTTATCCTATTGTAGGTTGTCCCCCATTTCCCTTTTAGCCCTTTTCGCTCATTTTACTTTTTTAATTTCTTCTACCTTTTTTACACATCTACTTGTGACCCTAGCTCTAAAATTAGATTGAGACCAAATACACGAAAGGAAAATACAAATTTTATAAAAAAAGGTAAATAAACAAATAGGAGTGAGCAGTGTAGGTTACTTTTTTGATAAAGCTGGGAATATAATACGTCCCCAGTGCACGCAACTCAAACCTAAATGCGAAAAAAAAAGGCCCTCTTCAGACATTTATAAATATTTTATAGACAGGTTAAAGTTGAAACTAAAAAAGTGCATGGATATTGGAATATCCTAAACCTAGGGATAACATTGCTTAAATATAGTATTAAAAGATTGCAAGATATAAATAACAAGTTTATTAAATGTATGTCAAATTTTTTTAAACATGCATATATTTAGAAGAAATTTAAAGTTGTTACGCATAGATACAATAAACAGCAATGACCTTCGTTTGGAGTTCGTAAGAATCGCGAATCATTATATTAAGACCGTTCAAATGGGTCGGGTAAATAACTATCTTCAATAATAATAAATAAATAGTAATAAATATCAAGTTTGAACAAAATCTATCAAAACGTTATTAATATAAGGCCAGGGACAGATATACAGACAGACAGACAGACAGACAGACGGACAAACATGGTGATAAAGAGAATGTTAAAATATACTTTTTTTTCAGGATTGCATAAAACGTAAAATTTCATCTTAATCTTGATAGTATATATATTCTTTTCAATTATAATAATTTCTCTTTATATGAGAAAGTAAAGATATAATATTCTAAAAAGCTATAGAATCAAAAATAGATTGCACTAGTGATAAATGTATTATACATATCTGATTATAGTTTACATACAACTTATTCTCCTCTATCAATTCACAAAAGATATCTATTGCTAAATAAAAGAGTGTAGAGGAAAGGCTATTCAAGCTTTTCACTTTAAATTTCTTTACACCGGATGGCCCTGGTTGTTTGAATTTCTAGAAAATCGAAAATAACCGATGGTTAATACAAATGACTGTGGAATTCCTTTCTCACACTGTGTACAAAGGATTGATTATCGATTATGTTCACCTTTATAAGCTACATCCCCCATTATATCTTGACAAATATTAAGCTTTTATATTGTGTTGTGGCTAGCGAGATTTCATGTAACAATATATTTAGTTTTCTTCACAACATTTACTTTAAGTAGAAATTTTTATTATGAATGCCGTCTTTAAAGTATTATTATTATTATTATTATTATTATTATTGTTATTATTAGCACCGCGTCTTACTACCCGTTCGGGTTATACGCACTTACGCTAATGTGTAATGGTAGGGTGATTGTGAGATGAAATGAAGGACCTACAATTTAACGTGGAATCCGAACCACGGTGGAGTCCTGGCATTCCCCATATTCACAAGATGTCTTGTCAGAGGTGAAGGAAGGGTTTGGTAATCAGATAAATCTGTGCCGGGACCGAGGATTGAACCCCGGACCCTCAGCACAGAAGTCTGACACCTTACCCCTAGACCACCAGGTCACCTCTTTAAAATAAAATTGGAAATTATTTTTACATGCATAGTTTGGAAGATATATTTGCTACAACATACTTTTTAAATAAAAGACCCTTTGTTTCTTTATATTGTGCCTAATATAAAATAATCTATAAACATTTATGTGTCTGGGCAACATCACTTGTAGCATATTTTGTGGAAATATTAGGCAGTAATAATGTATTATTGCCCAGGGGATTCCCGGATGTACTAATCGTACTGCCTTTCTGCGGAGGTTCTTCCCATGACCCGATGACACAAGGTGATGGTGATAGTGAGTTTAAGAGTGTGGAACTAGTGGAATCACTTAAATATAACTTAAGCCTAATTAACTAAACCCGAGGTGACCTGGTGGTCTAGGGGTAAGGTGTCAGACATCTGTGCTGGCGGCCGGGGTTCAATCCTAAGTCCCAGCACAGATTTATCTGATCACCAAACCCTTCCTTCTCCTCTGACAAGACATCTTGTGAATGTGGGGAATGCCAGGCCTCCACCGCGGTTCGGATTTCACGTTAAATTGTAGGTCCTCCATTTAATCTCACAATCACCCTACCATTACACATTAGCGTAAGTGCGTACAACCCGAACGGGTAGTAAGACGTGGTGCGAATAATAATAATAATAATAATAATAATAACTAAAGCCTGGTGATCATTGAGGTATTCCCCTTACGGGAAATATACCCAAGGAACTGGCTGGGATTATAACCCAGGGCATCTAGGCCTGTAGCCGTGTGCAGGGACCACTATACCACAGGAGTGGTTAATGAGTTAACAGAACGTCTCTAAGCCCAAAACAGCAGGTCAATGATCAAAAGCGTTAATCTTGACCAGTCGAGCATAATTTCGTGGGGATTTAGGTTTGCATCCTTAACTAGAACAACGAAGTGTTTTATTTAAAAATTATATTCCATATTTAAGCCATGAAATACTGATAAAGCTCTACATTTAAACATTTTCATATCTTTAACTTCATTTTAATTATCCGAATAATCTATATGGGTAGTAATACACAGTAAAAACCTTTAAATAAAAACTCTTATTTAAACCGTTATATTATTTACTATTTATAAATGAAAAATTACCTTTTAAATGTTATTGAATTCACTTTTAGAAACTATACTATTTATACAAAAATATTTTTTATATTTCATTAAAACATCGTGATTAATTTTATATAACCTTTTAAAATACACTTGTTTTTTAGTTTTACGTAGAAATTAATCCACTTAAATAGAATTTTACTTCCAACGTTATTGTAAAATGGGTTTAACAAATATTTTTTGCGATATATTAAGGTTTAGTAGCTACGTGTTTGGAATTATTGCATTTTAAAAATATATTAGATATTTAAGCTTAAATAATGTTTAAACTAAGCTATGCCTGATAAATAAATAATATTTTCCGCTAATTTTCACTACCTATCCAGGGAATAATCATTATATTTACACTTTTAGGGTAAGGAGGATCAAGACATATTGCAATAGGAAATTTCACACACATCCTACGTGGAGGAAAATATGAAAACAATTGTAGGATAAAATTCAAACTTTTTGTATACAAGGATCCATAAACTAAACTTTCTGTCATCATTGGAAACCAGACTAAATGATCTTATATTTGGTCCACATGGTCACCGATGTAGGTGGCTTATATATATAAATATTTATATATATATTAATATATATATAGTTATTTACATGGGTTGGTCATACATGCAGAACAATTAACTGGGAAGGTAAAATATAAATAATAGTTTACCAACTTACTCTCTGGCCTCATTAACTCAATAGTTCATTGACGCAATGATAAAAGTACACCACCTAACCCTATCTTGATACATTCCACATATCTACCCCAAAACCATATTAAGTTATGTATATCCAGTCCACCTCATTTCAGACTATCCTTATCTGGAGTTAATTCTATGCAGTCCACCTCATTAGACCCTATCTCTTTCAGATCCATTCTAGTGTTATCCTACCATCTTCCAAATGGTCTCTTCCCATTCAGTTTGCCAGTCAATACCCAGAACATTGTTTTAGAGTGTGCAATTTGTGCTCTTGAATTGATTATCCTAAAAATGTCCTGTGATGAGTACAGATTATGTAACTCAGCATTGTGTAACCTCCTCCAATCCCCAGTATCCTCATCCCTTTATAAGGCAAATAATTTCCAAATATTATGTTTTTGAACTATCTAATTTTATTTATGCGTATGCTAATTTATATTTTTATAAATATAAATAATTATTGAGTCTACAAGCCAATGGTTAATCTAAGTGTGCCACTTAAATTATATGTAGCAGCACACAAACTTGGTTCATCGACCAATTAGTGACACCCACCCACTGCATTAAGGAGAAAGAGCATGTCTAAGGGAAGTCGAAATGTGGGATAGTTCCCCGTAGCGTCTGGCCACCGAATCTATGGATGTTGGAAAGAGAAAGTTCCCTCAAACTTTTCCAGAAAGTATCTCATATTTGACCTAAGGATACTCTACATGCCACAATCGACATGGGACCAGATAGCTTTTCTTCCCCTGCGTAGGAAGCTGTACTACAGATTTTCATTGATTTTGTATAAATCCGTTGAACTCAGCAAGATTTGAACCATTATTGATTGGTTCTGGAGAAGATATTTTTTACTCTGGGACCATCGATGCCGTCAACATTAAAAGGACTCTCTACAGAGTGACAGAAAAGTGGAGTATGCTATTTATTGAGATTGTTTTCAGTTATCTTCCTCTTTGGATTGTCTATGTTGGGCTTATGGTTATCTCTAATTAATATTTACATCAATGTCGTAATCCTACCTTCATTCCTTTTCGACTTTCTCAATATTTCTCTATGATATCATAAAATGAATCAAATATTGCCTAAATACAAACATAGATTTTAATTTTCTTCACGTGTTGATATCAACAGTTCACGAATATCCTTAATGAAAATGGCAGGACTATCCAACAAACTTTTAAATGAAAAGAAAAAGTTGTCACTAAATTCCAGAACAACCTTTAGAAATATTCAAGAAATGTTCAGGTCACTGCGTGAAGAAAATTGAACTTTATGTTTTTACTCGAACATTTTATTTATTTTGACCTAAAAAGTTATGGAATAAAAACTATAACTCATTGTAATTTTCTCACGTCCTCTTCCATTCTACCTTAAAAGGAAAATAAAATCTCGCAGATTACAGCGGAAAGGACATGTTTTGTGAATGAAAAAATCTAGAACCGAGCTTAGGGTATTGACTGGCAAAACTAATGGGGAGAGACCAGTGGAAAGACTAGACGAAAATGGGATGATAGCATTAAAATGGACCTGAAAGAGATAGGGATAGGGTGAAATGAGGTGGACTAGATATAACTAGCTCCAGATAGATATTTAATGTAATGAGGTGGACTGTATAAAACTAGCTCAAGATAGATTTAGGATGTAATGAGGTGGACTGTATAAAACTAGCTCAAGATAGGGATAGGATGTAATGAGGTGGACTGTATATAACTATCTCAAGATAGACTTAGGATGTAATGAGGTGGACTGGATATAACTAGCTCAAGATAGATTTAGGATGTAATGAGGTGGACTGGATATAAATATCTCAAGATAGGGATAGGCTGTAATAAGGTCGACTCTATAAAACTGGCTTAAGATAAGTATAGGGCGTAATGATGTAGGCTGAATGGAACAAGATGAATATAAGTTTAGTGCGACAATGAAATTTATAGTTTTTATAGCTATAGAATAATTAAATAATAAATATATTTTATTTGTTTTTGTGGTGAAATAAATCATTTCTCAATGCTGTTTTGGAGATACTAGCTAGTATCTATGTTTAGCATCGGGGGTAAGACCTTAGCCCCACTATCAGACCTGATGCTGGCTGTAAAGCCGAAACATGCCATGGTAACTTCAATCCAGCCAAAGGTGGAGTAATGTTAAGGAGAGGAACCAAAAACATTCCAGCTAAGGAACGTCCTTTAGCTATTAATAATAATAATAATAGTATTTAGCACCACGTCTTACTAACCGTTCGGGTTATACGCCTTAAGTACTAATTACTCTCATGGATTAGGAATTGGGAAGGTTGAATAAGAGGAAGTGAACCCGCATTTGCGTGGAGGGAGAGTGGAAAGCCATTTAGGAAAAACCACCCCTAGTTCACCCGACCAAGATTCGAACCTCGATCTCCCGGTCCTCAACAGTCGGGCTCAACACGACAAGCGCGTTAGCCAACTACGCCACAGAGGCGGGTCTTTAGTTATTCTTCACAGAGCAGTATATTATCATTTTCAATAATTTATTTGTTTACACATTTTATAATTTCTCTGAATTTATATTTAAATAACTTATATTCTAATGCTTTAAGACTACAAAATCTGTTTGACATTTTTTCTGTGTTACATAAGTTTACGGTTGCTAACACCTATATTGTACCATTCTGGCACAGATAATTTACTTCTATTTCTATTACTATCTTTCCTTCAACCTTCAATCCATGTTATGTCCAATTTTTAATTCATATTTTAATATTTTTATATGCAATTAATTCTAATATTTTTGCAAGAAATCTCTATTCCTCTATTTTATATATGTGTTTCACAATTTCTTTTGATGCCATATTTTTTACTATTAATTAATCATCTAATCACTTTGTTAATATTCTCTAGTTTCTGTCAAATTTTATATTAGGTTTTAATGGAATTGGTTTTCATAGGACAATTGTGTTTATTCTTTATTATAATTGACAAGTTCCTCGACCAATTTATATATTAATTTAATTCTTCAATTGCCTTACCTGAATATTTAACTATTATAACCCTCCCAATTATAGCCATTTTGCTCTGTAACATTTCTCTAATAATTTTCATTCTTAGGGAGTGGTTGCATATATAATTGATCATTTATGACATAGAATATTTATCCTTAATAGCTTCTAGTAATCCTTGTGATCATATTTTATCTAATATTTTTTCTTTAAAAAAACATTTTTTCTTTTCAATCGTCTATAATAATACGTCTTTTAACTCACTTCCAAGGTTTTATTAACTTATTGTAACAACCTTTGATCTGTTTTTATAAAGTACGTTCCTTACAAATTATCAATTTACATTTCTCCTTATTAAATTTTAAATTAATATAACTACACATACTATATTTATTTCAGACAAACAATCTTTATGTCGTAAAAATCTAGCTTTCGATGAATTTCAATCAATTTCAAATTGACATAAAACAATTGACGTGGAAGTAAATCTATTTCTAATCACACTTCTTAAACGTACTAAATAGAGTAAGCTGGTTTTGAACGTTAATTGGCTTTCACAAGCAGATTGTTATGGTTTGTAGCTGACCAATTCTAAACCTTTATTTTCAATTATTACTTATAGCACAGAGAGAATCAAACAAACCATATCATGTGAATAATTAAATCTCATCACATTAAATCGTATCTGTTCTGCTTTCGTATTTCATCTAACGTATGGAACAACATTAAGTGAGTATCTGTTTTGGTACTAGCTCATCATGGATAATATAATAAATCACAGCCCAGGAGGGAAATAGTAATTCAATATGATGTTGACAAATGAAATAAAACAGCGTTTGTCAAGGAAGGAACCAATGATACTGGATATATTAACCTGTATAATAATTAATATTTCATGACCTATTACCATACGGATATATACATTGTAAAAGGAAAGTACTAGAATATGAATTATGTATTACACTTTACTTTTATACGATTATTTCATCTGGTATGAGATTAAAGTAGTTGCATACTGTGTTTTATATTCATATGTAGGCATGATAGGGTATTGTGTAACTAAATATGTGACTGGTTTATCACACTATTTCATTGACAGCGTGTTCTCGTAGCGTGTTCAGTTTTTATTAGGGAGATAGGGATTAATTCCATTTTTGTCTATTGCTCAAAGTGGTTTTTCTATTTCCTTTCAAGGCAAAGTCATTTAAATACTATATGATTGTATTCTCTTTTATTTTTAAACCTCAAATTTGCAATAAGATGTAGTTTATGAATTTAAAATAACTATACACATGCTAATTAAATAATTAAAAACAACAATAAAATAAAAGATTAATATCTTTATAGTTTGTAGACAAATAAATATAAGCCAAATTAAGAAAATGAATATAGAAGGCTGGATTTATAATACAAATAATGATGACCCCTTTGATATTGGGGTAATGTTCGTGGGTTCTAAAACCCAATGGGGGGTTGATGGATTTTTATTGAGAAAGAATGATACGTTGCACAACTTTCTTAAGAAGAATAGTAAATCTTTTGGTCCCATGTACATAAAATAACCCTCGAAGTTATAATAAATATCTTTCCCATTAAAATTGGTAGGCTCTTTCACGCTGGCTCCTGGAAATTCTCGTATTCCAATATAATCAGATGGTTCAGAAAATGCATCGTAAATACCTCAAATAAATGAGAATAGATTAAAAATACAATTGTTAAGTTTTGTTTGAAAAGAGATTCATAAGATCAATATCGATTTAACTATCCTCAGTTAATTTGTTTATGGAATTTGTTTATGGTTGGGTCTATTAATTTGGTTAAAACATTTTAAACTCTCAGAACACAATTTCTAAAAGTAAATTAATCGCACTCTAGACACCGCAGTGTTAACTCTTTGGTTAACTCATGAAAATGGAGTGTTTTGGTTGCAGGCATAAGGCAATTAAAGCTTGATTCACACTTTCGATGAAAATAGAGACAGAATCACCTAGAGTAGTGCATTATCTCACACGCTGTAAGTCAACCCATGATGCATTGCAAAGCTAGCATAAAACAGCTTATTATCAAGATATTGTATTTTATACTGGATAAACATATATATTAGATCATTCTCCCGATGATTTTTCAAATAATAATTGTTTCGTTGCACAATACAATACATCGATACACACGCTTTACATTAACGGGTTATTTCAAATCTCCTCTCAACAACTAACAAAGCTGTCTGCTTTCTTCTAGCTCTACAGCGCATGTGTTTTAGTTGACCTGGCAGTCTAGGAGTAAGATATCGGGCCACTGTGCTGGGGGCCCAGGATTAAATCCCTGGTACAGGCACAGATTTATCTGATTACCAAACCCTTCCTCCACCTCTGACATGACATCTTGTGAATGTGGGGAATGCCAGGCCTCCACCGTGGTACCACCGTGGTTCGGATCCCACGTTAAACTGTAGGTCCTCCATTTCATCTCACAATCACCGTACCATTACACATTAGCGTAAGTGCGTATAACCTTAACGGGTAGTAAGACATGGTGATAATAATAATAATAATAATAATAATAAAGCGCATGCCATGTCAAATATGCATGCGCACTGATTTAAGATTGTTGGTTCTGAGAGTTGATTGATTCTTCTTTAACGAACATCTCAGGCAGAGTGGATGAAGTAGATATGAGTTGAACTTTATTGGAACAGCTCGCGCCGATGAGGTGGAAATCTTGTGATCGGCTTAAGAGTTTGTCACGTGACCAGTTTTCTGTTCTGCGCTTGTCTTTAGAAGAACGTGTGAATATACAGTAGGTCAGGTTGGTCCAACACTACTAGTCTTGGTTATCGGGGCTATTGAAGCCAAGCCGCAAGGGAACCCAACTCGTGTTAAGACTTCATAACATCGCTTATTTTGGAATTTAGACATCTTATTATGTTATAAACTTTATTTCTAAACATCTTTATTTCAATAATCATTACTTTGATTGTTTACATTTGCTAACTCTTTCTATGTCTAGTTTTGATTTTTATCCAGGGACATTTTCGCTAATTTATTATTATAAATATTATGTGATATATGAATGTTTTAATGATGAAGGATAATATATGGCTGGATCTTTTTTCTTTTTTCTTTTAATGAAAATATTTTAACTTATATTTTAACAAATACATACTAAGCTTATGGTTTCTCTAATACTTTGATAGTATATTCTTATTTTAATAATATTGTTTTGGTGTTTAACTTATTTTATATGACCTGCCACATTTATAATCTTAGCTTTAAAGGTTCGAAGTCTTAACTACAAAATTATTGAAAATTGGTTAAGAACGATAAAATATCTTGTCCTAGTTGTAAGAACATTATAAGGTATGGCCCATAAAAACATAAAAGGGGACTGAATTTTTCTAATGGTTATTATTATTATTATTATTATTATTATTATAACTATCACCACGTCTTACTATCCGTTTAGGTTATACGCACTTACGCTAATGTGTAATGGTAGGGTGATTGTGAGATGAAATGGAGGACCTACAGTTTAACGTGGTATCCGAACCACGGTGGAGGTCTGGCATCCCACACATTCACATGCTGTGATTAATACACATCTTGTCAGAGGTGAAGGAAGGGTTTGGCAATTAGATAAATCTGTGCCGGGACCGAGGATTGAATCCCGGACTCCAAGAACAGAATTCAGACACCTTACCCCTAAACCACCATTGGCAAAATAAACAGTGATTCACTTTAGGCGGGAAACAATATTCGTTGGGAAGAGGGGTGGGAATATGTCTGGAGGGGGTGGTTAGCAAATAAAGATTTATATAAATAGGTTTGTCCACCAAACCAGAGGAGCATCGAAGCACCTTCTTCAGTAAAAATTAGAAGTATTTTGGATGAAACTTGAAGTTATTTGAAGAGTCGTTCTTTAAAAATGTTTAGAATTAAGATGCATCTCAAGCTATTTGGAGTGGTCTTCACTTGCCAAATTGTTGAAATTAGCAAACTTTTAGAGTAAAAAAAAAAGTATGTGAAATAATTTCAGTGCTCAATTTTATATTTCAACTGCATTTCAAGTTGTAATCACAATTGGTTTGGTAAACTGATGGGTGTGGTAAACTGTCCCATTTTCCTCCACTTGGGGGTGTTACTAAGAATACATCAAATTAAAGCTTTAATTAGATGTGAGACGCATAACAGTATGGTGAACGCATGGTCTAAGATGTTGTTCTCGCAATGGACTAGACTTCCGATGATGGGGATATTGGGTTACTATTCTCGTCTAATGCACTGAGGGTGGTTTTTCCAAAATAGTTTTTTACTGGCGCTTCACTAACACATTAGAGTGATTAGAACATTTTTGTATAGCTTGTATGGGTAGTAAGATGTGGTGCTAAAAGACATGTGTGATGCGGTATCAAAAAAAAAATCTAATGTAAAGATATTGTACTTAATATAGTTCCCAGAAACTTTCACATTCTTCCACTATATTAATTTACATATTATATATTCATTTAAAGTCGATATTATTTAAATATTCCTCAATAAATCTAGAATCTATTAAGTTTATTTAGAAAAATAATGAAAAATAAATATACTAATTAGTGTTAAAAATGCATTGTAGTCCTATAACCTTAAACTAGTAGATAGATAACAATTTTTTTCATCAAACAAATCTCAAATAAAATATTTTTTCAATACAAAGTGATATAAATAAATGCAAACTGATGAAATTTTCACTGTAATCATCATGTAGATAAACATTAAAACTAGATTACAGTGATATGTATGCAACATCTCATACTAAACCAATGGTTTTAAGCCTGTGGTACGCGTACCTTTAGGTAAACCTAAAAAAAGAGTGTGTTAATGTGGATTTTTATTTTAGCACAATGTTATTATTTGAATATAATGTTAAAAACTTTTTTTTTAGTTAATTTTAGGGCTTACTTTAACTTATATTTGTGTTTTTTCAGTTAAATATTATTGTTGTATAGAATAGGTTGGAAATAAATAGACGGTCTATGCCGAGGAAAATGATGGACAACTTGCTGAAGTTTGTCTGGTGTGTGGTGGAGCTCGCCAGAGTGACGTTATCTACAAAAAGTGATAAATTGTAGTAAGTGCTTTGTGTTTATTTAACTGGTGAATATATAATGTTCGTTTTACTAAAAGTATAATTGTTTCTACAATTATTTCTTAAGATAAACATGTCATTATTATTTAGCACAACCTCTTACTACCTTTTCTGGTTATACGCCTTAAGTACTAATTACGCTAATGGGTTAGGAATTGGTAAGGTTGAATTAGAGGATGTGAACCAGCATTTGCGTGGAGGGAGAGTGGAAAACTATTTAGGAAAAACCACGTCTAGTTCACCCAACCGAGATTCAAACCTCGATCTCCCCGTCCTCAGCAGTCGAAATCAACACAAAACTAGCGCGTTAGCCAACTAAGCTACCGAGGCGGGTATGTCATATTTCATCTCAAATAACTAGTTAGTTTATAAGCCCAAATTCTACAAATAGAAAGTAATTATTTAATTATATATTTATTTAATGAAAATAAGCTCTAGAATTACTTGAGAATGTTCATAAATGAAAAAAATATTCCTTTAGAAAAAAGGTTAAAAACAACTTAAATAAAAGTTTACTATTTATTTCCTAGAACTTCATTGTGTTCTTTACCAAAGAGCTGAGACGCATTTCAGACTTGGAGAAGTCCCGCCTTATTTAAGATTTTTTTTTTTATAATATCAAATATGATCCATGGGGAGGGAGGGGTAATGCACAAACAAGTAGTCTATCTTCCTTTTGGTATTTTGTAAAATATTCCAATCTCGTTAATAGTGACAATGGCAACAAACATAATTTATTATTGTATTTTTTGGGCTAGCTCCATCATGTCGATAATTTGGGAAAATGTGCTTCCAAAGTGAGAAGTTAAGTAAATTCTTTATCAATTAGATATTGGCGTTTATTATTATTATTATTATTATTATTATTAGCATCGCATATTACTACCCGTTCGGGTTATATGCACTTACGCTAATGTGTAATGGTAGGGTGATTGTGAGATGAAATGGAGGACCAACAGTTTAACGTGGGATCCGAACCACGCTGGAGGTCAGGCTTCCACACATTCACAAGTTGTGATTAATACGTGTCTTGTCAAAGGTGAAGGAAGGGTTTGGTAATCAGATAAATCTGTGCATGTACCGAGGATTGAACCCCCATCATAGAAGTATGACACCTTACGCTTAGACCGCCAGGTCACCTTCATATTATTAATAATAATAATAATAATAATAATAATGATAACGATAATAATAAAAAGATATTTGTTTAAATTTCAAGCCCAACACCAAAAATAAGTGTATCCTATCCGAAGATTGACTGAATAAATCTAAGTGTTTTGGAAAAGAATAGTAGAACTGAACTATCCTTTCAACTAGCCTAGTCAAACTAGTCCTTGAAGTTATTTATAGTTCAATTGGGAGCTATGAATATAGCGGTTCCGTTTCTGCGAAATATCTGGTTCTTTGCCTTTGAATGAATAATAAATAATATAATCTACCATAAAATGAGCTTTCCTCTTAGAGCACCCTGTATATGAATACATTTTGAAAAGTAGGGTAAAAACCCACTTTGGTGGCCACTTGGTCTAATGCGCCACTCTCACAGTAGACTAGGCCGCCAATGATGGGTAGATTGAGATTCTAATCTCCATTGGGTCTGCTGAGGTTTTTTTTCAAAATGGTTATCCACTCTCTCTCTCTACTAAAAAATGGTTACGTTTTCTCTAAAAATAACCGTCCTAATCCCTAAAACCATTAGCGTGATTTGTAAATAAACGTATAAACCGATCTGGTAGTAAAACACAATGTTAGAGAAATAAAATATGTGTGGGTATAATAATAACTTATGACAATACCTATAGCATTGAAGGTGTTGCATTTTATGTTCTATTATTTTTTTTAAATGTCAAAGGATTAAATGAGTTTATATTAAAGGATTTTTTTTTTAGCAAAAAATACCTCAGATATGAGATAAAAGCAATTTAATTTTATTGAGACACCTTTCAGTGATTCAAAGCCTTAAAGCAACCAGTTTCTTAAGTAATATAATAATGTGAGAGGTTTTTTTTTCTTAAAATAGGTTTACCTATTAAATATAAATTTTTTACTCCCTCATGCTATATGTTTGAGTTGAACACAAGTCTAATAATTACATTAATGTGTTGGGGATAAGGAAGGAAAACTAGTAAGTTTAACCATATTTTGGTAGAGGGAGAGTATAAACAAATTTATAAAAATATCACCTTAACTACACCAGACCTGAATTCGAGCCAATAAATTAGAAACCTACAGCCCATTAAATTGAAATAATGAAACATTTATCATACGACTCAGGAATAATATGAATATTGATTAAAAAGTAAATTATTTTTGGCACTTACTGTAAAATAACTAGTTAAAATTTGTTATTTTTATCACAAAACATTTATTTACATTGTCAGTAGAAACACCTTCCTTATTTATATAAAAAAAATCGATACATATTCAATTTTTATAAAAACCATTATTTAATCTTGTAGACTTGTCAAAAAGGTCAGGCACCATCATTTGTTTATGGCAGTGACAAGCTGTCAACTAAGAATTTTCTTTTAAAATATATTACCCAATTTATAGCTTTTGAAAGCCATTTTTGAATTAAACTTTATCTTTTTTTTTATTACTAAACGAAACCATATACATATAAATAATTTTAACATACAAACATTGACGTTTGAAATGGTAGATTATGAGATTAAAGTTTTTTCTCACTTATTATTACTATTATTATTAGCACCGCATCTTACTACCCATTCGGGTTAT
The DNA here is from genome assembly GCA_902151445.1 of Timema monikensis. Taxonomy (NCBI): domain Eukaryota; kingdom Metazoa; phylum Arthropoda; class Insecta; order Phasmatodea; family Timematidae; genus Timema; species Timema monikensis. Next base: position 87,794 of record CABFVZ010002804.1, read on the forward strand.
ACGCACTTACGCTAATGTGTAATGGTAGGGTGATTGTGAGATGAAATGGAGGACCTACAGTTTAACGTGGAATCCGAACCTCGGTGGAGGCCTGGCATTCCCCACATTCACAAGATGTCTTGTCAGAGGTGAAGGAAGAGTTTGGTAATCAGATAAATCTGTGCCGGGACCGAGGATTGAACCCTGTCCGCCAGCACAGAAGTCTGGCACCTTACCCCTAGACCACCAGGTAACCTTTTCTCACTTAAATTTTTTTTTTAACCGGTCTTAACACCCGTTCATGTTTTACTCTTATGTATTAATTACATCAATTATTTTAGGGAATCATGAAGATTAATGTAATAGAAATTGTACCAAAATATGCCTGGAAGGAGAGTGGAAAACCGTTTGGGAAAAAACACATTCATTACGCCCAACTGAGATTCGATTCTCAATCTCCCCGTAATTTAAGTCTGGTCCACTTTAAGAGTGTGATAATTCCATAGAGCAGCCAGGTTGAAATTATAAAAAACTTTTGTAATCCCAGCATTATTTGTTATTGTCAGTTAAATATGGACTTACAAAAAACCAGATGTGAACAGACTTTATACTTAAAAATGTATTATTTTTAGGAAAATAGTGGAAGAATAACTTTGAGGAATCGCAACAAAAAAAAAATAGTACAAGAAATAATGTTGCAACATTATTTATGAAAAAATTACAAAATCACTAAGCCAAATCGTTAAACAATTTCTCAAATTACCCCAAAATATTTAAAAAAAATTCAAATATAAAGAAAATAAGTCACAAAAGACCGCTAAATTTACTTTTTGAATAATATTCAGCTTATGGTCTAGAGACCACTTACGAGTTTATATTGATAAACTATTTAATAAATATCAAAGGTATATAATTTTTTGTATTTCAACTGAAAAAATGTATTTGTTCCAAACGTATATTGGCCCCTTAGGAGAGTGAAAATAAAATCCTCTATACAATTCACCATATAATGTCAACGTTTCCATTAATTCCGCTCAAATAATTGTAGTAGATATTAATCTTGGCATTTGATTGTGACATAACATTTGCTGTAGCTACCTCATCAGACGAAAGGCATTAATCATTTCCCTCCCATTCGTGGCCATTGCTTCTATTATGTACTAATATTATTATCTTTACCCATTGTTTTAAGTGCTTACGTCATGTTGCTATGGCAACCATAGTTGTTTTATGTCCTTGGGGTTGAAAATGGAAGGTCAAATTATTATGGAATGTTAATAATAAAAAAGACACTATAATACCACATACTGAGTAAGGCTCACATATTCTAGTTTACTTATGAAGAGTAAGCTTAAACTCAAATTCCAGCTGTGTATTGAGCTGAATTCTCCGTAAATTTTTCTTAATATTATTTCGTAAATGTTTTTACATTTCATTTAAACAGTATCATAACTTTATAATTATAAACTATATCGTATATAAGATAGTTGCAGATCTATAGTCAAAATAGGAAATTTTTGCTTATTTAAATTGCCTCTAAACTCATTGTCACGGGAAACAAGAATTTCCATTTTGTTTGTAGCGCTAAACAATTCTTGAATACCAAATTTTATAAAAACAGTTTAAGTAGATTATGAAAAAATATGTTCTTCTTTTCTCTCGCCAGTAAATTAATATTATTTAATGGATTAGATATCTAATTCCAAAAAATTACATGGGAATTCACATTTCATCTTCAATAATTTTTATTATGTTGCAATTTCTTTTCGGAAACGGTTTGTTCAAGAATAAAAGCATGTTTATTAAGTTATACTTTTTATATAAACACCTTTATAATTATATATACTATGTATCAAATATCGATAAAATTGACATTTTTCAATTAAAAAAAACTGCTGGCTTCGTAACAAAAAATCATAAAATATAACAATTAATAAACATTGCTACATTATCTTAGAAGGTGTGTTGAAAATATTAACAAAAAATGTCCATTCGTTCTCGAGAAAATTGATATTTACAAACGTATGATCTTTCTGTAAGACCTGTCCGGTAGCTAGCGCCATCTACGGTTTCCATGATCCATCTGTTCTTGTTGGCGTGGAAGGAAACTTTGGTCGGTTGTGAAGACACTCCATGACTTTACCCTCCCGCCCACCATCCCACAAAATAGGTTTTAGACTTGAACTTGACAGAGCCAAGGGCCTTAAGGAAACAAAGAGGAAATATATCTAGTGGCAAAGCCTTTTTAACGGAATAAGTAGCGCAAAGGTTTTAAACCATTCATAATTTGATATATTTCAATACGTTTAGGCTTAACTTACTTATTAGTTCAGTATTATAAAATTTTCTTTTAATTTGATCTCTTGCTAAACTGAAAGATTGTACCAGTACAGGTGACCTGGCAGTCTAAGGGTAAGATGTCGGACCTCTGTGCTGGAGGTACAGGGTTCAATCTTCGGTCCCAGCACAGATTTATCTGATCACCAAACCCTTCTTTCACCTCTGACAAGACATCTTGTGAATGCGGGGAATGCCAGGCCTCCACCGTGGCTCGGATTCCACGTTAAACTGGAGGTCCTCCACTCACAATCACCCTACTATTACCCATTAGCGTAGGTGCGTATAACCCGAACGGGTAGTAAGACGCGGTGCTAATAATAATAATAATAATATAATAATAATAAAAATAATAAAAATAATAATAATAATAATGTACCAATACAATGTTTAAAAGCTAACATATTTCTATAACAGACTCAATATTCACTTTCCTAAAAATAATTTTGGTACTGTATGGATGGGTTGTTACAATGTCACAAAATATCTATAATTCGGTCATGTTTGTAAAAGAAATTTGGACGCTCTGTTCATGACAAGTAAAAAGATAAGGCCTAAAAAAGCTATAATGTTAAATGTAGTAGAGCTGATAATGGTACAAGGTGTAAAATATTTTTGAAGCGTTATCAAGATGATGTTTGGGAGTATAGGTAATATAATAATATTTAGCACTGCGTCTTACTACCCGTTTGGGTTATACGCTTTAAGTACTAATTACGCTAATGGATTAGGAATTGGGAAGGTTGAATTAGAGGAAGTGAACCCGCATTTGCGTGGAGGGAGAGTGGAAAACCATTTAAGAAAACCATCCCCAGTTCACCCGACCGAGATTCGAACCTTGATCTCCCCGTCCTCGGTGGTCGAGCTCAACATGACAAGCGCGTTAGCCAACTACGCCACCGAGGCGGGTGGGAGTATAGAGAATCTAATAAGAATAGGAGAGCAAGGGGAATTGTTCTAAAGATGTGTAAGAGATCTGCTTTAGTGAATAGAACTGCCCGTAAAGTATGAAGAAAAGCTGTGTATCTCGCACTTCCTGGAAGCTGAAAGAGGAGGTAACTGACTGGGCACATTGGCGGTCTAAGTTCACTACCAAAAGATATTGACCTGTTGTGAGACAGGACGCATAATACTAATAACAAGTTCGTACTTTGTACCTATAGTCACCTATTAAACAGTAACATTGACTTTGAATGTAGGAAAAACTATGTAAATGGAGGCCATGAGAAGGATGTTAGTGGAGACCGTGTTAGCTGTCACGAAGAGAAACTGTATTAGAGATGAAAGAGTGAATTACAAGGAGAAGAAGCAAGACTGAGGTGGTATGATCATATAGTGAGAATATAAAATAGAGTGAAACTAAGAGAATGGGGGAGATGAAGTATGTAGAAAATATACCGCGAGGACCAAGATTAAAGTTGGAATAATGACGAAAGAATAGATTAGAATGGAGTCATTCTATTGAAGTGACCTGGCCACGGAGGAGAAACAGTTGGTGATGAGTCACGAAGTCATAAACATATTTATAAAGTTAAAATGTCTGAATATAAGAGCTATTATTTTGTAAGTAAAAAATTGATTGGCAAACCTAATGGAGAGAGGCCAGTAAAATACCTAGACGTGGATTGGAGGATGTCATTAAAATGGAACTGAAAGAGATAAGGTGTAAAAAAGGTGAACTGGATAGAACCAGATAAAGATATGAATTAAATCAAGTACATACATTAGGTAGTTTTATTGTTTACAAATACATCATGAATACATTTTATTTTAAATTATTACTATATGACCCCTCCTCGATGGCGTAGTTAACGTGCTAGTTTTGTGTTGAGCTAGACTGCCAATAGTGGGAAGATCAAGGTTCGAATCTCGGTAATGTCAACTGGGCCTGGTTTTTTCTAAATGATTTTTCAGTATCCCACTACGCTATTGCGGGTTCACTTCTTCTATATTCAATCTTCCAAATTTCCTAACCCATTAGCGTAATCAGTACTTAAGCGTACAACCTGAATGGGCCGTAAGATGCGGTGCTAAGTATTATTATTGTTACTGTATGCTTTGATGGCTAGAGTATATCTTATCATTTAAAGGAAATTATGATTTTTTTGTTTGTATTTTTACATAATATAATTTAATAATACTATTTAATTAATCAAAATACATTGAGTCCACGTAATAAACCTGTATTGTAATTTTTATCACAATGTCTTTATCACTGGTACATACATATGATCATTGCAAGAATATTATTATTATTATTAGCACCGCGTCTTACTACCCGTTCGGGTTGTACGCACTTACGCTAATGTGTAATGGTAGGGTGATTGTGAATATGAAATGAAGGACCTACAGTTTAACGTGGAATCCGAACCACGGCGGTGGCCTGGAATTCCTCACATTCACAAGATATCTTGTCAGAGGTGAAGGAAGGGTTTGGTAATCAGATAAATCTTTGCTAGGACCGAGGATTGAACCCCGGCCGCCAGCATAGAAGTCTGACACCTTACCCATAGACCACCAGGTCACCTACCATTGCAAGAATAGCAGCTACGCATGAACCGTAAAGTCACATAACAAAGATAGCGACTCCTGGCGCAATATATTAAATAATGACAGCGTCCCAGTAATAGAAATGTTCAGGCATGCGTGATCTAATATTAATAAGTTTGTACTGTTTTGGTAGTTTGAGTGACGTCACAGAGACCAATAAAAAAAGGGGCAGTGTCACCGCAAATCACTGGTTAGGCATGCGCTGTCGAGGATTTTTTAAGTTCACTAGCCACGTGCAAGCGGTATTATTATTGTAGGGTGGCACCATTGTTTAAAAAGTCGTCACTACCCCAAAATCCATGCCTTTGACGTCAGGAACTAATTTATGAAGCTTTCTATTAAATAAATGTGATATTCTTTTATTGGGTTTTATTCGAGCGAGATTTATTGAGTCATAATTTATATTTTGGTAGAGCATTGCGTCCAATTTATTGAAAGCTCATACTGTGTTTTATTAATGTTATGTATTGATTCCATTATTGAATATGTATAACAATACTTTTAAACATAGTAAATAACTTAACAACCCGCTCCGAAGCAACAATATCACTAGAGGTGACCTGGTGGTCTAGGGGTAAGGTGTCGGACTTCTGTTCTGGGGTCCGGGGTTCAATCCTCGGTCTCGGCAGAGATTTATCTGATTACCAAACCCTTCCTTCACCTCTGACAAGACATCTTGTGAATGTGTGGAATGCTAGGCCTCCAACGTGGTTAGGATCTCACATTAAACTGTAGGTCCTCCATTTCATCTCACAATCACTCTACTTTTACACATAAGCGTAAGTGCGTATAACCCGAACGGGTAGTAAGACGCGGTGCTAATAATAATAATAACACTAACATCAGATACTGAGACAAGCACTTTATCCTAATATCTCCGAGCTTGACTATGTTAAAGCCCTTTAAGTAAATATCTTTGTTTTAAGAATTCTTAATGTTTATTATTATTAGCACCACGTCTTACTACCCGTTCGGGTTGTACGCACTTACGCTTATGTGTTATGGTAGGGTGATTGTGAGATGAAATGGAGGACCTACAGTTTAACGTGGAATCCGAACCATGGTGGAGGCCTGGCATTCCCATCCCCACATTCACAAGATGTCTTGTCAGAGGTGAAGTAAGGGTTTGGTAATCAGATAAATCTGTGCTGGGACCGAGGATTGAACCCCGTAATCTCAGAACAGAAGTCCGACACCTTACTCCTAGACCACCAGCAAACCAACCAAGAAGTCTTAATCAAAATTTATATTCTTATAATTTGCATTTATTAAATCTTACATTAATTCACGTGAATTAATATTAATAAAAATGAGCTGATTTTTTACTGAATTATTTCACAATTGTTATTTGAAAAATTTCATAACTAAAACTATGAATTTGAAATCATCATTGAATATGTTTATGCCTCTAAAAATTCATTTATGTGTCAATAATATTGTATGGATAGCAAAATTGCTTTCAAAGCCCTGAAAAAAAATCTTCATTCTTAAAAACTAATCCATAACGTTCAATTTATTAAGGTTAGATAGTTGATTTTTATTTGAAATAAATTAATCTTTTGAAACGGTAAAAGAAGCAATGTAGTCGCGTGAGATGGGGTAGTTTGTCTTGGAAGCCAGGCCAACCCTCAGTATCGACCGACGGACAAGACTGCAATACACGCTGAAAAGGCGCAGGCCCTAATTACTAACCTGACGCCTGAAGTTCCATCAGTGATTGCCTATGCTTGCTGCAACCGTTACTTGAATACTAATCGATTCTTTTTTTTTTAATTCAATTTGTTTCTTTATAAAGAAAAATGTTGTGATCATCAAAAAAATGGATTTTGAGATTTTGTTAGGTGTCGAAGGTTCATGTCCCCTTGAACCCGAAAAATTGGTTTTCGCTTATCCATTTCTCTAGTTGTGAGTTCTGTGTCTCAGACTTGAGCTGAAACAAATTTTATCGATCGGGTGAAGACTTGTTATTTAAAGTTTTTTTTAAGGTACCTTAGGGGCATTTTTGGAGTTATGTATCTAGTCATAAAGTTAAAATCTGCTTACCGAAAAGAATAATTTAAAAAAATTCAATTTTCTTGAATTCCGCTAAAATAATATTGATTAAATTTTGTATTTATACACGGATTAACATAATAAAAATATTTGAAGATTTACTATTCCATGAAAATCACGTAGAAACTTCCATTTTTGACCAAAATATCAGCAACTATTTGAAATAAAAAATAACTTATGGGTGTAAATACTATTAAATACAAATTTCCTTTATTTTAAACAAGTTTTATATAATAAAGCTTTTGAGCTATAAACAAATATATATAAAGTGTATATATGTTTATAAAAGCAAACTGATATATAAAATTAAACATATATACATATATAATAATATTTAGCACCGCGTCTTACTACCCGTTCGGGTTGTACGCTTTAAGTACTAATTACGCTAATGGATTAGGAATTGGGAAGGTTGAATTAGAGGAAGTGAACCCACATTAGCGTGGATGTAGAGTGGAAAACCATTTAGGAAAAATTACCCCCAGTTCACCCGACCGAGATTCGAACCTCGTTCTCCCCGTCCTCAGCAGTCGAGCTCAACACGACAAGCGCGTTAGCCAACTACGCCACCGAGGCAGGTCATATATATATATAAATATATATATAATTTCAGCATTAAATTTACCGTGTTGCTCTTTGGTGAACAAAAATGTTCATATTGTCTCAATTTTTCTGCAATGGTGTTTATTATGTGATTCTTACTCTTTGGTGGATTGTTTCTGCAACGATGTATAATTATTTTGTTTCACTAATAAATCAGTTGTTTGGTAAATATTTCTATTTTAAGATGAAAGATACTATGATAGTATATTGGTTTTATCTTATCTATAATGTAGGCGGCAATATATAAATACAAAAAACAATACCATACCGTACCTCGTTTAGCTTCAATGGTGTCAAGATGACACTTTTTTTTAAACCACTGGCTGTTCAATTAGGGAAACCAACTAACATCAGTAACAGTGTTGAAGAAATATTGCTACGATGATATAGAGAAATAATGTCGCAAAAAAAAAAAACTTTCTTTTACCCTGGATCATGCATAATTAAAATATAACACAAATAAACAACAAAGGAGATAATTTTTTAAAAGTTATTATAAACTTCCCCAAATGCCATAGCTATGGCATGCCTTTATAACTATAACACTAAAATTGTTTTAAAATAATAAGCAATAAATACCTTTAGTACTATTAACTAATGTTATGATACAAAACAAAGCCCATTCAAATTTAAATTTTTAATCAAACATTAATACGTTTCAATTAAATGTTTGATTTGCTTGAAAATAAGATCCATAACAAAACTAGATTATTTCTTTTATTTAAACCACAACAATGACTGCTTGTGTATAGGCACTGCGGAATTGCAGAATCCTCTATTTCCACTTGATATTATCGATAATATTTAATATAATGAGTCCTTTTTTCTTTAATACTTTTTCTATTTTTGTAGTACAATATATATTCCTTAAGATTAATATCATTACTTCAGTATCCATCCCCCAGCTTATGAAAAATGTAAAAAAATATTTGTATGGAACTGTGTGCTTCACAGTGGCAGCGATGTGGTGTTTAACTTTTATGCGCATGCTTACATTGGAGTGGGTGGGGAGGAAGGTGGTACTGCCAGGTAGTGAGAGCACTGTTGATCTCGCAGTTCCGGCTCTGGCGTGATGGTGGAAAGATTTTTTTTTTTTACTCGTCTTGTGTTGTTCTTGAAAACCGTGTACCATATTCTTGAATGTGATAAAGTGTAGCAGAGTGTAGAAATAGATTATTATTATTATTATTATTATGCTTTTAACTATTCTATATGATTCTTTTTTGTTCGTTTATTTTATTTAACAGAACGACTAAATGAGTTTGCAGTACTTTCAATGAGAAAAATTTCTTCAATTGTCATTCAGAGTTCAAAGAGAAAATTATTAAACTTTTTGCGCAGATTAATACAAGAAGAATGGATTTAATTTTTAAATGAATTGTTCAACTGTAACAATTTAAGTTTAAGTAAGTAAAAAGTTCTTTCATTTGTTAAGATTTTATCAAGTATTTGAATAAATTTTCTTTTTGTACATTTTTTTAGTATACAAAATTTTTAAAAAAGGTTAAACATTTTCTGGAGCAGCAACCCCACTAATTTTAGCTACGAGCCGCCACTGAACCAGAACTAATTATAAGTATGTAAACACGGATAAAACCATAACCTCCATGGTTAAAAGGAACACCAGTTAAGATTATTGAACTTTAGATATGGGCTTCAGCATGACATTAAGGTAATCATTAATTAACCATTATATCTTAACTAAAAACACCAAAACTATTCCAAAATAAAAATAGAAGTATATAATATTAAAATCAAAAAATACAATTTTGACAGAACTAAAGTTTAATAGAATTGTTTTTGTTGAGTAAAACTAATAGAAATATATCTGAAAGTGTTAAAAATAATTATCAATTGAATAAAATATGCAAATAGTTGTGTATGATCAAAAATAAATATTACGGTGCATTGCACAGCATTTCTCAAATATTAAAAAAAAAATCGTACTCATTACTAATACTAACTATTTAAGCTGTGTCACTCTTTATTCATTTTTTTGATATTAATAATAAATTATAACTCAAATACTATGTAGAGAGAAATTTATTAACTAATCATTTAAATAAATTACAGCTTTTATCACATATACAGATATATTTTCTGTTTTGACATTGTTTTTAGACCACCCAATTTTCACGTTTTATAACACAATTTATAAGGGATTACTATATACACAGAGTTTAGGCTATGCTACTTGTTTTTGAAAAACTTAATGAAATATAGTAAGGAAATAACTTCTAAATATAATTATAGAATCAATGTATAAAAGATTATGAAATTTGGAGTTTAATATAAAGTGTTGGCACCGATGTAGCTCCGAATAATGTTCAACCTTGGCTTGAATGTACCAGCATTTAAGGAAGAACGAACAAGGGAATTAAAGAACAGATAAGAATATAATTAAATTCATTTCAATTTATATTTATCTTCACTTTTCAATATTTGCTAATTTATAAAATTCTATTATTCTAACCTATATCTAATCTGTCTGTTTCAGTCTTAACTTCACACTTGACTTAAACTTATAAGTTTATATTATATTATTTTAAAGTGTTTTATATATATAAAATGTAGATTTTATTATTTAATGTGATCTTAAATCTTTCATATTGTGATGGGAATATATTGAAGTTCCCTTAGTTGTCAATCCATTCTAATTTCTACTTAATCCAAGGTCTTCATATCTTTTATACTATTGATAATTTGACTTTATATTAAACTCCAAATTTCATAATCTGTTCTACATTGAAGTATATTATTATATTTATGCTACTTGTTCCTGTGATTAATTATACGTACAAAAAGGGAACAAAGCTACTCTATATATTTCCTATGTATTATTATTATTATTAGCACCGCGTCTTACTACCCGTTCGGTTTATACGCACTTACGCTAATGTGTAATGGTAGGGTGATTGTGAGATGAAATAAAGGACCTACAGTTTAACCTGGAATCCGAACCACGGTGGAGACCTGGCATTCCTCTATTTCTTATGTAAAGAGGACATACAGCAACTAATGTTATTAAAATAATTCATCACCCGTTGTAAACTGTTTGATGTTAACAGAAAAAATAAACGGGTTATTAACATAACAAAATAAAAGACCTATATATTTTATTAAATATTGTGTATCCATGGAAATAGATAAAAATCAAAACTTGTGATCAAACACATACTCATTTAGAGGATCTCCGATAATTTCAGGCTTGTGTAGAATATAATAGTAACTTATATGTAATTTCGTTCGGCTAACGAATTTGTTCATAGTAAGGCTTTAAGAATAGATGTAAGGTATTGGGTATATATTAATAATTATTTTATATTTTGCGTTTGTGTATAGCTTGTTTGTTTATAGAACCAAAGAGGTAAATAATCTAATGAAACAAAAATCAAAGTCAAACTAATATTAAATTCTAAATTAATTAATTTTAAACAGCACCACTGAATATATTATCCTTTAAATTAAATTTGAAGATATTTTATTTAAATTGTATAATAACAAGTAAAGTTGATAAAGCTATTGGGCTTAGTCAATAAATAAACACATGACTAAATTAGGGTTTGATACCTGGAAGTAATATATCTTGTTATTGACTTGAGGTAATACCGCCATATTATATTTTTTGTCCCTATTCTTGTATTATGCGTTTTACTAATCTGCCGGTTAGTATGTATGCTAACATAACAGAGATATAGGTGATAAATATTAATAACAATATTTAGCACTGCGTCTTACGACCCATTCGGATTATACGCTTTAAGTACTAATTACGCTAATGGATTAGGAATTTGGAAGGTTGAATTAGAGGAAGTTAACCCGCATTTGGGTGGAGGGAGAGTGGAAAACCATTTAGGAAAAACCACCCTCAGTTCACCCGACCGAGATTCGAACCTCGATATCCCCGTCCTCAGCAGTCGAGCTCAACATGACTAGCGCTTTAGCTAACTACGCCACAGAGGCGGGTGATAAAATATTGATTTAGAATAAACTCACTAGGACTTTCGTGGAGATACAGTTAGAAACAATCTAAATGGGGGAAAAAATCATTAACCTGATTGGGATTCGAACACATTTTAGACCATGTGACCAGAAATGTGGGGTTTTCATAATTGTTGATATGTTGTAACGTTATTTGCCACCCTACCATTTATTTCCTTATATTTTTCCCAAGCTTTGTAAATAGTTTCAGGTTTATTTTCGTTTG